>MJUU01001578.1:0-48277 GCA_002080025.1 Modiolus philippinarum
GTCATGAATTTTTTTGAAAGTTTGCATTCTTTTGACATGTTGATCTACATTAATTAGGGTTGCAAAGTTACATCAAAATTCTACAATGGGGTTGCAAATTTTCGTAAAAGTGGTCTACGTATACGATGGGGTCAGGGTTCATGATCCAGACATATATCCAATCCCTCCCACCCTTCCCTCGCACGCCAAATATTTTTCAAGTACCCTTTCTTGGTAAAAAATTAAAGTGTCCGACTCTAGATCACTTAGTCGTTCCACTGTTCTGTATTAACGTTATATATATTGCTTCAGTGATTATTTCTACAAAAACATCGTTAAAAATATTGAAATAATCCTACCTGGTATGTAGTAGTTATGACCCTTTCTTTCCGACACTTCGAACTGTTTTAGATTCGCCATTTTGTTTGCCTGAGAATTCAATCATGTGATTCATGTAAAACGTCCTTGATCAAACCAATGGGGATTCAGAAAGTCCAGGAAGGTCAATATATTATTTTATATAGTAGTATGTAACTATTCAACAGTGATGAATATAAAAAATTATGTCACATCGATGTCCAACAAAATGAACTGGACAAGTAAGATACTCTCAAACGTACGAATTGGGACAAATAAAAACTAATTTATATGATAAAAGGGATGGTTACTATTTGATAAATAAATTTGATTTTATTATTGCATAAATATTAGTGATTCAGCACAATACAAATACAACATGGCAGGAAAAAAACAAACATCAAATATTTAACATGAAAATCGAATTTGTAGTATAATGAATATTTTATAACAAAACTATTCAACAGTGATGAATATAAAAAATTATGTCACATCGATGAAACAAAATGAACTGGACAAGTAAGATACTCTCAAACGTACGAATTGGGACAAATAAAAACTAATTTATATGATAAAAGGGATGGTTACTATTTTCCCTTTTCCTGATGCGACATTCCTCTAGCCCCATCCTGCGTTGTGTATATTTCTCAACTGGTACGATTCGCACGAGTTAGTTCTACCCTTGACAACTGAAATGAACGCAACATTACTATCACATCCAAACTTGTACAACAGGGTTACAGATTTCATAAATTGTTGAATACATTTAAGAAGTTTTAAAAAAATGAACATTTAATATCTAAATATGGCGTTACTCACAAACGGCTTATTACTAATCCTTGGTTTTACAGTAATGTTAAAAATGCCAGAAACTGATTAAAAGTCTAGAAAAGCTGGGACATAACTTACAGTTTTTACGTACATATAAGAGGGGATATCGACAAGATATTCTGCTTGATACAGTCAAATTCGCTTTGAGATCTAGTTACCTGAAAATTTTACACATATACTGGCCTCTCACTGATGCTGCCTATATCTACTGAAATTTATGATGATTCTTGAACAAACGCTTCGGGAAGTTTTGATTTTTCTTTCGTAGTGCGACAGTGTTCTACAAGCTGACTAGGCTCCTTAAGCATAGCCACAATATTAGCGGCGAGCACCCCTTGACCCATCCGTCAAAATTACGTATTGTCTTTTTCTCTGCTTCAAGGATTGTGGTCATGGAGTTATTTGGTTTTATTCGTATGTTTATTATACTATAGGAAAACGGGACAGATAAAGGGGAGGTTTGGTTACACATAAACCGGTCTGACTATGATGCAACCTCATTACATATTCCTAGCACAAACAGTTATTTGTGGAACACAACGAGACTTTAAAGCTGGAGTTAGATATGAACTAGTTGCATCTCTTTCACGCGAATTTCATTGATTGAGCGACAAGTAATAGCACATCAAGCATGATGTGTTATCACTTTACGACGTTTCTATTGGACCACTGTGAGATCTCGTTTGCCGTGATTAACGTTACCTAGTAACGGTAATTTTTTTCTAAACAAAAAACGGCGACCTCACAAGGAAACAAACATAGAACAGCAGTTCCGCACCAAACATTCGCTGCATTTTTCTATGAAAAGCATAAGAGAAATAGTTTTAATAACTCGAAAGAATTGTTTATCGCTGGATATCAACTCTCGTTATGTAATTTCAAATATAGTAAACTCGCCAAAAGCTCGTTTAATATATATTGAAATAACATTACTATAATTGATATCCAGCGATATACAATTCTTTTTCGTAATGAAAACTATAATCAACCCAACAGATGTCTTGCTTGTTCCGGTACCAAATCCGGCAGTCCCCGAGTTCCTACTGTTGTTTACGTTTTTCATGTGTTTTTCCCTAGCAAATTGTAGCATGTAATTGTAATTTTCAGCCATTGTAGATGTTTCCTGTTATTCTCTCTTTTTTCACTTCACGTATTTAGAACAACACTGGTGTGAACTTCGTTGTTGCAATGCTCAACACGAGTGACATTATTACCGATATTCATCGTGGTCGATTAGTTATATTTATCATTTTATAGATATTTTATACTACGATGAGATTTTTGATGCAACTTTATTTTTTCATATCAATGCACTAGATATTAACATGGGGATAACACTGACGTTAATATTGTTACTTTATTTCTTAGAATGAGCGATATTTTTGTTTTCACTAATGACAGTATGAAATATATGGAAATGGGAAACTCAGAAAAAACCACTACCTTTATAATGAAAAACTATAATACGTATCACGGGCTCTACTAGTTTCAATTCCATTCCGACGTTACAGTTAAGTAACGCGATATGGCCAAAAAAATACATGCTTTCTGGATGAAAAAAATAAACTGTCGAGTTAAATTACAGATTAAGCTTCGGTCAAAGTTTTGAGCTAATAAACGTTTCGGTAATAAACATTTAGCTCTCAAGAGGTAAAGACCATCATTACAATCTAATTGTTATTCATCTTCTTTTACATTCATATTATATTGCTTACAGAATCTATTTCTTAGTATGTACAAAAATGGAACAAGTTACGTAATATACTGATCCCATTACGTAATATACAGATCCCATTATAAATTTAGATATTGAGCATACTTTTGTATTTCAAGGCAAGTGGGATTTCTGCTAATGTGCATCCATCAAGATCATCTGAAAAAAAAATTATTCTACCATTAAAATATTGTCACTATTGTTCAAAATAATTCAAATAAAGTAACCAACATTGGTGATATTTCATGTTCTTCATATGCCCGTACTGTATGTATGAATCACAATTTAAGTTTTTAGAAAAAGCGAAAATATGTTTTCCTTCCGCTTAAGAGGAATTTACTTGCGAAAATCAGCTAGGTAGCCATTTTTAACAGGGCTAGTTTATCCTTAAACTGTATCCAATCTACTTTACCCGTTCAACATACCTTTTCCACAGGTCTACCGCTTCATTATTGATATTTGTCAATCTGCACACATTCTTTCCAAAAGGGCAAACAAATTACCTCCTCTTGAAATAAGAAAAAATGAAATAGTTTTAGAATCTAAACTTAAACAACAAAATACCAAAATTAGCAGTCAATTTGTGTTCTGCAGATAACCATTTCGACTATTTAAATATATGTCTCTTCAATGCAGATATTGACTAAAATTTAAACATATGAATGAACTTAAAGTGAAAAAGAACCTTGAATATACCCCAAAAATCAATTTGGGTAATGAGCGATGCACGATGACGATACTCTCTTTGTTTTCAGGTCAGTAGGAGTATAAATATCAAATGGAATTACTATGACAAGACTTTACCGTAAAATGTACCAACTTGCATGGATGCCCACAACCAAAATGATTTTTTTGCTTGAAAATTCTGCGTTTATATAAGTGACAAAATATTTTTGTTTTTAATGCGGAGCTAAATAATTGCATTATTGAATGTCACTCAAAACGAGTTTAACCATTGTTGAAACTTGTTCATATGTTTTCGTAGATCGAGGTCATTAGCCTAAATAATAAAAGAAGCATGTCGGTTCAGACTTTCAGATAAATTAACAAAGAAGGGGTAATATGAAACTGTTTTTATTTGTTGTAATTATATTATACTGTGTGTTGAAGCGATTAAAAATTTTTAGAAATGTTCATCTGAGTGCAATATAAAAAATTTCGGATCGAAACTTTATTTCAACAAGGGACATATCGTTTTAAAAACTTTTTAATTGATCGTCTAATACTGATTTTTTTTTTGTGAAGCCTGATTTATAAGACTATCACAGGGATAGCTATGCAGAATGAGATGGACCTTATTATTGATACAAGCTCTGGTGTAACGATTCAACTGTGAAACACATACACGGAAAGCAGAGGAAGTAGAAATATTACTATCCATGTTAGGAAAATTCACTTTTTTGAAATTCAAAGTGTACCTAATGTCGTAAATTTAAGTATCGCGTTTCGTCAAATTCAAGATGTAATTTAATCTGAGTAGTTTCTGTTCTTACCTGTATCGTTAACTCTTGACGATATATTATTGAGATTTATTCCGAAAAGATGCTTTATTAATGGGAGGGAGATCATATGTGTATCTGCAATGAAATTGAAGGATCTAGATTTATTCTAAGAACATTTACGAGTCCCCGGAGAAATTCAGTATGATAACAGGTCTGCGAGTAGAGGACACAATTCATGTCCACTGCTATGCAAAGTTATTGAAGAAAAGCATCTCAAAATTTTACAAGTATATTATCAATAAAAAGTGCATACTTCACAGCTGGTTTTTATCGTACATGTAGCAAACTTTTGGAGGTCTGGATACCCATAAACCGGTTTAACCCTACTACTAGTTATTGCTAGTGCCGGTACCAAGTTTCGCTATCCCGAGTTCCTTTCAGTGTCTACGTTCGTCTTTTGTCTCAATGTTGTTTTTGTTGTGCAGTTCCTTGGTAGATTGTGGCATGTGATCGCAATTTTCGGCCATTGTAGGTGCATCATTATGAGAGGTATAATTAAAATTTGAAATTTGCAAAATCTTTATCACAAAGCAAATAAATATTCTTTTTCGTCATGTAAATAACTAACCAATATCGAGTAATTTATTTCTAGCTCATTTACTCTACATTTTATGCAATGATTTCTAAAATAAAGAAAAATATGTAAAACACAGATTTCTATCAAGGGAGGTAATTTATAGCACAGATTCAACAATTTTATTAATTTTTGTCTACTTTTTTCTCGATTTTGAAAAAATACAACGGTAGATTTTTCTAAAACTTAATTATGTCTTACATAAACTAATTTGCTTTCTATTCTAAGTTTTTGGGTGAAAATTAAACAACTAAATTATTTTTGCAAGAAGCCTTTAATACTGATAAAAATTGGGTAAACTTTTCAGTGTTTATGGCTCAAACCACTCATGTACTTCATTTCAAACTATTGAAATTTGTTATTTTATTTCATGCATACTTTTGCACTTGTCTATACTACAGAATTTTGCATTTTGGGTAATTCTATATTAAAAACAATTTCAATTAGAGCTTATTTTATACACTAGAATCAAGTCCTCAACAGACCAAATAATATGAGGATTCATACCATCTTTGATGACCACTAGACACAAAACGGGACGGTAAAAATTGTTGAAAATTGCTCAAAATATAAAAGAACATCCATAGTTTAAATGCTGTAAATATTAAAAAAAATTAAACGAGTGGAAAATTTTAGGCCTATCCAGGTCTACCCCCTTAAATATGCACATGTTTTTTTATGTCGCTTTTGGCATAGATAATTTCACAGTTTGTTTGATGCATGTATTTGAATGCAGAAAAAAAACTTAGTTACAAATATAGTTCCTAATTGAACTCGATGGATATTCAGCGATGTATCTTTCCTCGTATGGACTTCTGTGTAATTTGGTTCAAGTTTATGTAAGGCTGATATTACATTGTTATCATGAGTTTAAATATTGAAAGAGGACATGAATGGCCTATGGTTAAAGATGATTTCGTTTTGTATGTAGCATTACTTGTGTATCGTGATCAACGACTAAGTTTTCAACGAGGCAGATATGATAATGTGCTTAAGAAACAAAAATTATTTTATTAGAAGTTTTAACTGCAGGTACAACATATGTTTCATGTAACGTAATCTTCAAAAACAGACTTATGCTCTCTATACATTTCAGTTATGGTGTGCTGGTTCTTGAGAGAATTTCGCAAATGGATACACCATCATACTTTCAAATTTTAGCATTTTTTAATTTTTGTAATAAAAAATGTTATTGTGACCACCTGTTTATTGTGCCCACATCTCAAGATTTTAATATGCCAAGTTTTCGTACTATTGGCTCGATGAGTGCCCTGTTTGTCTTCTGTTGCTGTTGTCCTGTTTTTTGTAATCTAGCAATGAGTTCCGCTCAAATCGGTGCTAGGGCCGATCTTAAACTTACTTTACGGTATGAGCAAAGCTCATTGATGAAGGCCTTATTGTTACTTCAAAATGAAGAACAACAATAAAATCATTGATCAATTGTTTTGTTTTACCATGTACAATGTATTTGTAGAGACTTTGGCTCATGTGCATTTACTCCATATCCCTTCATTTCTTATTTATACCTGAAAGTGTGAGGGTCTACAGGGCTTTATGCAGATTTGACAGACATTTATACACGAGAATCAATTGACTGTTGATGCATATTTTGATATGACATTACTCATCAAATTTTTAGGGTTTATTCAGAAAATCATATATTTACAGACTTGGATATGATATTATAAGGATTTCTGCTGTTTATCTATTTATGACGTTTATTTAGTCATTAAAATCTTTGGGCTGTTTATATATATTCAGACGGACATGAAATACATTTTATATGAGGGTCAATGGACTGATGGAATGTTGATCTCTATTGAGACGAATATGAAATAGGGTATAAAGATTGCTGATGTTTTTCCAGTTATCACATTCATTAAGTCATTAAAATCTATGGACTGTTGACCTATATTCAGACGGATATGAAATGCATTTAACATGAAAGGCGATGGAGTGGTGGATAATATACATTGTATTCAGAGAAAGACGGACCAAAACCCCAAACCCGAGCTTTTTGTCAGATTGGGTAAGACCAACTCGCTCTTTAGTGAAGGGTGGTGTTACAAACAGACGTGCTAACAATCGATCGAAGTCTTCGGGGCTACAGGGCCTTTAGGCGTCCTACCTTTTCACATGAGAGTCTATATACCGCTGCTCTATATTCAGATACGATATACATTTTCTAATCTATGGAATGTTAATCCAGATGAAGAACAACAATAAAAGCGTTGTGTCATTGCTTTGTATTACCATTTATTTGGAGAGACTTTGTTTCATATACATTTACTCCATATCCCTTCGTTTCTTATGAAAACATTTTACATGAAAGTCAACGCCTTGTTGCACTATATATTAAAAAAAGACGCACTAAGAACAGAACTTGAGTACTTCTCGGATTGGGTAAGATCAATACGATCGTTAGTGAGGAGTGGTGTTAAAACAGATGTGTCAACAATCGATCGTGGTCTGTATCTGAAAATTGTGAAGCCCGACAGCGTCTCTTTATAATGTACCCAAGAATGTATTTTAAGATTATGAAGCTCATAAGTGCAATTCTATTTTAGATGAAAGTCATTAAATGCCTCTTTACATTTCATGAAATTTCATCATAAGAGTGTATGGTCTGTTGATCTATTCCCAGAAAGATAGAAAATATATTTTACATGAAAGGCAATGGACTGTTGAATTATACATTCAGAGAGAGGGAGAGAGAGAGAGGGAGAGACTGATTTCCTTCGTATAAAGATAGATATTATTTATGCCAATCTGAGATGAATAACAAAATAACAAGAAGCTGTCAATCTTATTTCACTTTATGACATTTCATGTTTCTTCACTGCAGCTCTAACCTAAGCATATGGAAAACCCAAACTGATAGAGGTAAAAAAACAGGAAGAATAGCCAGTGGATTGAAAACGACAAGCAAAATCTGCTAAGACCAGAGCTTAGCACGAAGGAGATATTCTTAATTTTTAACATTTTCTAAAATTGAGACATTTCAAGTTTCTTATAAATTGATAAAGATTTACACAGCGACATATTACCGTCATTATGCATTTAAACGAGTTGACATATAGATGGAGATGTTATAAAAAAATGTATAGGTTGTAAATACCTACTGGTCTGTCAGTACTGTCCAAAAATTATTACAAATATGCTAGAGCTACTATGATAATCTCAAATTAATACATGTAAATATAAAGACGTTCACAAAATGGCTCATACTTGTGTTTGAGAAGTAAGATAACAATATCTGAAATTACTAAATTCAATGAAGTGTTGATATACGCAACACACACATTATTTAAATTGTGTGTTGTTGAACATGTAAGCATATGCACGACTGATTGCATAGCATACAAGTAGTTCACCTATTCATAATTATGAATTTATTATTCCCCAATTTATTTATTTGTGATGTAGATCTTCCTTTTTGTTATGAAGTTCAAATCTTCTGAGACAAATGTATGGCACCAAAAAGAAAATTAATGTGGTTACGGTCTTAGATCGGTTGTGTACTGCAGCATTGTTGCATGTATAATATCCCGTTGTTCCTGCAGATAAGGCTTAATATAATAACATCATTTTTCTGTAAAAATAATTACAACGAAATAACTTGGTAACTTTTAAAGCAATCCACCCTACACAGCTACTACGCTGTCTAAGGAGGAGATATTACAGTCGTAAATTTGTTTTCCTTTCCTTTGGGATTTCGGCCGCAGATGAAGACAATAATATCCACTCTTTGTACTGGATACACAAATTATACTTATGCCCATACAAACAGTGGTACACCACTAGATCAGCAAAATGTCCTACAAAACCTTTTCTAAGCTATTAACCTCCATCTTGACAGCTGTAAAAGAGGGTCTTCAAATATATTTTGATACTTACTTTTCAGGAAGCGGTACTAACGAAATGTGAATGTTGAAAAACTAAAGATGTACTTGACATCTTGACCTCTAGATCAATGCAACAGCTTATTCTCTTGACTTCTCTGCACTTGTATACTACCATTTCTTATGAGCAAATTGAAATCTCGGCTGAAAGATGTTTCTCCCATCAGAACGGTGAACAGAGATATAAGTACATTGTTATAGGAAGAGAACAAGCATACTTTGTGAAGTACGACAACGAATTTGAGAAGAAAATGTACAGAGGAAGAAGTGATTAAATGTTAAAGTTTGTAATCCACAATATAATTGTAAGTTTGGAGAACTAGTTTTTAAAAGAAGAAAGAATTCCAATGGGCATAAACTGCATCTCTTTCATGGGAGTTCACACTATGAGTGCGTTAGTTTTTGGTGTCGTCTTTTTATTTCCGTGCATTGTACCTGTCTCACGTCCCTGTTTTGTCTTTGTTTTTCTCTGTTGCCGTTTTTGCCATGTCTTTGATTTCGATTTTTGTGGTCTCCGCTTCCCTTGTTCCTTCGGTATTCTACTGCCGTTGTTTTAGCTGATATGTTTCTCCACTGATCAGAGGCTGAACAAATTGAAGGTTTTGTTTTCAAACTAAAGGTAACAAATAAGCCCAATCATCTAAGTTTAGCCTCTGTTATATAGATAATACTTTGTCATTAAACAACCCTGGCTTTGGTGATTTCCCTGAACTTATCTAACCAAAAGAGCTCAAATTTATCACAACACTTCCAACACATCCAAATCGGCCTTATTCCTTGACCATCATTTTGAAATTGACAACAAATGTAGACTTAAAACTAGGATGTATCACAAACGCGATAACTTCTATACTTCTGCTTTATTTTAATGAATTTTTTGACTTTGATATTCAATATTCAAGATAACGATTACAACCGTCACATAAAGGCACGAAGAAAGAATTATGAAGTATACAAAAGTATGGTAACTGCTTGACCTTGGGATTGATTGACCATCTTTCTCAACGCACCAAAAAGTAATACTTTTAATCGGTAACTAATTTGATAAAATCTTTTTTTCAAAATTATAGGTATGGTTTTTACCTGAAATTCTATTTGTGTTTTTCCTCTTACCTCCGCTTAAAATCATTTGCTGTACCCAGTTTAATAGTTCAGAAATGATTATAAATTTAATATCATTCGGAATTTGTTCCTTCAAAAGAGATGGCAAACACAAAAATAAATCTATATAAAAAATAAACGTCTACTTATGGATATTATGTGAAATAATAAATGAAGGGATATGGAGTAAATGCACATGATACAAAGTCTCTACAAATACATGGTTAAACCAAATAATGCAACAAAGCTTTTTTGTTCTTCTTCATCTTGAAGTCACCATGAGGCATTCAATAATGAGGTTTGCTCATGCCCCAAAGTATGTGATATGGTTTTCCCGGATATACAATCACAGGTCTGAAGCACAAGATTGTAGTTAATCTACCATAAGGACGTTCAAACTCATAATAAAAGATTATTTTACTGCTATGGAATCTCAAATAAACAAATATCAGAAGTTTTTTCAATTGTTATCAACTTAAACAATTACTAAACCATTGTTTTTTTTATTTCGTAGTTAATACAAGATGGCAGTTGGCGCATCATTTATTACTGACACACATTTCTTTTCCAAGAGCTTCAGTTTACACACAACTAAATGCCCAAAGACTGAGTCTGTTTCGTTTACCTGACAAAATGCCTCTTAGCCATTGGTATGATGATGCATTTTTTTCTAAAAGGGTCTAATGTTAAGATATGTTCGCTACTGGCAGCCAAAAAAAGTCATTGCAGTACAGTTTACTTTGATTTCCTACAAAAGTTTTAGGGCAGATGATGCAAACGAGGATTTTCCCATTAGTCCAATGTAAAACCATGCTCAGCGATGGCCATGCTTTTCATCAAATCAAAACGATATGAGCAGGCTCTGTAAAAGACATTCCATACACCGTTCCTGTAAAGTTTGGTTGAATTAGTTTCAGTGGTTCTAGATGAGAAGATGATTTGTTTTCCCAATGCGGTCCTATGTTAAAACTTTGTTCAGTGGCCATTTTTTCAGATCTGACTAAAATGAGCAATCGTTGTAATGAACATTCAAAACATAGTATTATGAAACTGATTATTTCCCCAGTGGGTCAAATGTTAAGTTATGTTCAGCGCTGGCGGTCATGTTTTTTTATCAAATCGGAACGAAATAAAGTTTTGTTGAATTTCCTTCAGTGGTTCCAGAGGTGAAAATATCCTGTGATCTTCCCACAAGGTCTAATGTTAAAACTTTCTGCAGAGTTTGCGGCCATGTTTTTATAGAGTCAAAGCAAAATGAGCAATCGTCGTTGTAGACATCTAATACAAATTTCCGGTCAAATTAATTTGATTTTGCTTCGTCGGTTCAAAAGGTAAAGATGAAAACGTGACTTGTAATTTCCCATAGGGTCCACTGTTCAAACTATGCATTTTTATCTAATCGAAACAAAATAGGCATTTTTGTTCAGAACTTTCTATACATTATGTCTGTAAAGTTAAGTTGAATTCACTTCATTGATTTTAGAAGAGAAGATAAAATATGTTTTCTCCATAGTGCCAATGTTAAAACTATGTTCAGCTTTTATGGGATATAAACGAAATGGGTAATTCTTGCTAAGGGCCTTCAATACATCATTCCTACAAAATTATGTTGATTTTACTGTCAGTGGATCCCGATGAAAATATGATTTCTCCATATGGTCCAATGTTAAAACAATAGAATATATTCCACGTTGGCTGCCATGTTTTTCTATCGGAACGAAATGATCAAGCCGGTAAAGGACCTTCCATACATCATTCCTATAAAGTTTGGTTGAAATTGCCTCAGCTGTTTCAGAAGTGAAGATGAATACGTGAAAACCTAACGGACGGACGATGGACGCCAATTGATTGCAATAGCTAAAGCGACCTTTTGGGTCAGGTGAGCTTAAAATTGAATATATATAAATTCTGCAAATATGAATAAAAAATGTACTTCTGTTAAGCAAAATCTTTTTTTTCTGGACTTATACTAAAAGTATTTTCTCCATTTTTAAAGTAGTCGTGTTTTTCATAATATGAAATAAAACATGAAAGCAAGCAGTATCACAATACAAATAATGTACATATTTGAAAACTGATCAATTTTCTCTTCAAACCCTAATGGTCTTGTTTTCAGAGGAAATAAAGAACGATCCCACTGGGTCATCAGAGCATTCCGAGCACCATCCCATTTTCCTGGACCTGTCAAACGATACTGATAAGGAGTGCACGGTCCAAAAATACACGCCCATGCAAGTTTTGGGTCATGTAAAGCCATTTGTCCTACAATAAATAAAAATATCATAAGGTGCTTCATGAAATAAGGATAACAAAATTTTGAACTTACTGTAAATTTAATTACTGCATATTACCATTTCGACAACCTATGTCTCTTCATTTCAGATAAAATCCAAACCTTTTGAAAACCATTAATTCAATTAAAAACTGCTAGAAAACAAATTACCAAATATGACCTTAATCGAATGTCATTGAGACGTGTTACATTCAAATTAGTTTGATATCCTTTGTTTTATATGTTCAGATTGGGATCAATATATTCGTTTCTTCTTATATATGTATGTCTCATCTACTTTCAACTGAAAAGGAAATGTGTTAAATTCCTAATAATTTAGTTGTATTTTTAATGCCAAAGATGCACCAATTAAATTGTATGTAGTAATGAAAATTCAATCTCCTTTCTGCACTATGACTTATAAAAAATAGATATGGATCTATGGATCTTGAACTCACTATGAGATATGCGTAAAGCTCATTGCTGAAAGCCTCATGGTGACTTCAAGATGAAGAATCACAATAAAGCGTTGTTCCATTGCTTAGTGTCATCATGTATTTGTCGAGACTTTGTCTAATTTGCATTTGCTCCATATCCATTCATTGTTGTATTTGATCTTGCTTTTGGATTCTCACTAAAGTTTCTGCAAATGTGCATACTCCGGAAAACGGTGTAAATAAACAATGCTGTGCATGTGGTTAGTGAATAATCCTAACAAAATCACTTGGAGAAGTGGAATCATTATGAAAAAGAAAGGAAATGGGGTAAATGTCAAGGAGACAACATCCCATATCCAAGTTAAAACGACCCAAAACAAAACATCTAGGGGTCACCATATGGTCTTCAACACAGTGAGGAACCACACACCATAAAGTAAGCCCTAAATGGCCCCGAAAAGGTAAAGTGAAGAAGGAGAAGTGGAATCATATTTCTTTATTTCGTTATTGTATCTGTGAGCACAATCTTGGAGGATGTGAGTAAAAATATCTCATTAAAATAAACTAGACATTTTTTCAGCAACAATGTTCTCAAAAACAAAATACCGGAGTTACTGTTAATTTAGTTTCTACATGCGCATTTCCACAACCTATGTCTCTTCAGTGCAGATCAAATCAAAACAATGTGAAATTCATATACCGAAATATATGTGAAAGCTGACAGAGGAGAAATTAATAAAACATGTAGGATTTAAAAGTTAAGCAAAAATAAGCCAAGGACAGAGCTATGCAGGAAAGAGATACTCTTTAGTTTTGAACATAATTGTGTAAAATTTAGATATTGCAATTTTCCGAATAAAATCGGTTTCCGGGCCAGCAAATATGAGCTAATGAAGCTTACTTTTTATTCATTACATCCGAAAATGCCTTTATTGAGTAGTCATAAATAAAACCCATTTGGTTGAAATCCTTGTGCATCTGGAAATTTGTCAAACTGAGAAAAAGCATGAAAATATTTGTGGACTTGTAACCAAACAACGGCAGTAGAATACCGAAGATACAAAGCACAAAATTACATAAATCAAAGTCAAGAGGCGAGTGAAAAGCAAGAACACCAGAAGACGGATGACCAAAGACACTACATGCCCCCCCCCCAAAAAAAAAATACACACAGTACATAAAAAAACTGAAGCACAAACATTTTGAACTCTCAAAAAAACAGAGTGACAAAAATGTCTCTTTGCATGTGTTTAATATTTTCTAACTAGGTGCCACTTAACATTCACCAAACAGTATTCCGTTTCCGTTTTGCACATCTATAAATCCCGATACTCAGGTATATGCCACTATTTAATTTTCCTTCTACACCACTGTGTATTTGATGAATAAATATATGTTATTTCATTTGTTAATATATATATTAGTTCGATTTTACTAAAAGATATACTTTGTGTTATTGAATTTAAACGTCGTCAACCAAGGGTATACCAGTTATGTCGCATGAAACAATGTTTTCTGTTTTTATGTTTCACAGTTCATTCGCGAGAGCTACCATAAATTATACAGACTTTCTAATTTTACATAGTTATCCTCATTTTATGATAAAAAGCTTTAAAAAATTCCGTCTCATACGATCATAGAAAATTCCTTTAATAGATATCAATCCCGTGTGGATAAATTTGAAGTTTCGTTCCGAACTCTGATTCAAGATTATTTTACCTAAAATGGGATGATTATTTCTGTTTTGTCTATGACCTTTCAATATCAATTGAGTTGCATGCAATTGGACATTAAAGCTATGCATGAAGAGCCTTTGCACTCAATTAAACCGGTTTAACCCACCATTTCTTTTGAAATGCCTGTACCAAGTCAGAACAATTCTGAGCGACAATTTTCCGATAGTTTTCCATCGGCTTTGTTTTTTTGCCTCTTGGACTTTGGCTTTCGACAATTCTGTTGGGTAATTTTGTTATTATCTTCATTTCGAATAAATGATATCCAAGATTACAACGTGTTTACACAAAACAACATATAAATTGCCATCTGTATTGTGATGTGTTCAAATGTATGCTTTTGAATTCGTAGGAACACGGCAATCTAACTTGTATTTGCAGCTTTCTTGAATTTTCAAAGTTGTAAATCTTAATGAGTGGTAAAAGCGTCGTAACTCCAAATAATTTTGAACACTTTTTCCCTTAGTTGTTAATAAGACTGGTACATGCGAAGAAAAAATACCGGAAGTGTACAGAACACAATTATTTGATAATGTTAATTTATCCTAAAACTTTAATTTCTTAATATTGAAGCATATAGCTATCTTTATGCACCGTTTCGTTCATGGGTTTCGAACACTCATTTTTTCGTTGGAGTAACTAAATTAATACAAATTATAGCACAAGTCAATTGCTAGTTACTAACATTTCAGTTGACGTCCAACAAAATGATTTGGCTAAGTCTGACGCTTTTTAAACGTACTAATTTTGATGAAAAAGCATTAACCAAACAGCACTACAACGATGCAGAAATGCTCCAAGTGTTACCTAAAGATAACACCGTGCCTACTATGTACTTGGTTTCAGAAACTTTACAAAAATCCTCGTAAACATCGTTTCATTTCGGAATCGAGCAGCTGTTCTGTCACTTACTAAGTATTTATCCCTCAATTTAACGAGTGCATTCACATGAATTAAAAAGTAAGTTATTAAGGTAGTATACCTTTGTTAAGGGAAATAACTCTTTAATCAGTTAATTGATGTGAAATAAAATTCATCTATGTTACTTAGTAGCTTAAAATATATTTAAGAAAATGCTTAAAGCAAACATACAAGTGATTTATAAGAGTTGTGTCCCTTACCCTCCATCTACTACCTTAAATACTATGAAAAAACTGGTGTTAGTTACTTTTGGAGTGTAAACAATTTCATTAAAGTTTTAGATAAATTAAAATGATTTTATAACCAGTTTCGCCTGTTGACAGTTATGATTTTTCTACACTTTATACAACCCTTCCACATAGACTGATTAAATCAAATTTTCTGGCGTACAGTTCATTTGTTGTAACAAAATGCAAGAATTCTTCTCTTATATCACCTACAAAAATCATTGTTTCTGGACTTGCGACGACATGAGTAAGGCACTAAATCTTTTGCTAGACAACATGTTCGTTTTTGCAACGTCGTTTATCAACAGGTTATTGGGATTCCAACTGGTACAAACTGTATACCTCTTACTGCAGATATTTTTCTGTTCTGTTCTGTTAAGAATGGCAGTTTATGAAAAAAAAATCTACAAAATGGAACCGTACAAAACAGTAATCAACTTATTTCAATTTTCAATAACAGCAGGTATTTCGACGATACCCTTGAAATACCTGCTATTGACATTCAAAAGATCTTAGACTATGTCATTTACCCACAAGAACTGAAACTTAATAAAGCAAACAAGGATTTTCAATACTACCTTTTTCTCGATTTTACTATGATTGTTGGCTCCGGTAGAATTAAAACTAAAATTTATGATAAAAGGGATGATTTTGATTTCACTATTACTAATTTCCCTTTTTCTTGACGGCTTGTTTATATCTCAACTAGTACGATTCGTACGCGTCCTTTCTACTGTTGACGACTTTAATGAACATAACCTTACTATCACATCCAAACTTTTACAACAAGGTTACAGATTAAACAAATTGTTAACACATTTGATATCTAGATAGTGTTACTCGCTTTTAACTATGGGCATTATTCACATTTGTTTTTTCCGGAAATGTTGTTAAAATGTCAAAAAACTGAAAAAAATCCAGAAACACTGGGACGTAATTACATTCTTTACGCACTATGGGATATTGACAGGATATTTTTCATGCTGCCATTAAATTGCCTTCAGGATCGAATGACCTGAAGATTTTTCAGGTATACTGACCTCTCACTGATTCTGCCGATGTCTACTAAAGTCCGTAATGATTCTTTACCAAACCATTTGGGAAGTAATGATTTTTTTTTCCAGTGCAACTGTGTTTTACCAGCAGACTACACTCCCTGAGCTAACCGACAGTTTAGCGGCGAGCACTTCTTGACCCATCTTTCTCAATTACGTTTTATCTTATTCTTTTCTTTAAAGATTGTGGTCTTGGAGTTAGTAGTTTATCTGCATTGGGTTTTATTTGTACGTTTATTATAATATAGGGTAACGGGATAGAGAAAAGGGAAGTTTGGGTACTCATAAACCGGTTTAACCTTACCGCCTAGCTCTTACTGGTGCCGGTACCGAGTCCGGAAATCCCGAGATCCTGTCGTTGTGTACGTTTGTCTTTTTATTGTTTTTCTTGTGCGGTTCTCTGGTCATCTCATATACGTTTTCGGTCATTGTGTAGTTTGTCATTTTCAAATATAATACATTGTGTAAATAACAAAAGAAGAAGTTATTGTTACTCGTTTCAGCATATGCGCATAACTTATGTCTCTTCAGTACAAATTAAATAAATATAGATAATAGTGTTGCACACAGCTCTATATAATATGAATGATAATGTGTTGGTAAGGTGAGCTGCAAAGGTAGAATATATATGATTCCGAATGTCAGTAGTGATGAAAATCATCTTTTTAAACCTGTTAACATCGGAAAATCCAGCAAGGTCTTCGGCTGGATTTGAACCTTGCTTGTTGTCATTTATGGCAACACCGCCTGCACAATGTCCAGTGCCCTAGACCACTCGGCCACCTAGGTTATATTAAAATAAAGCTTTCGGTAACCGGGTCATTCCTCCTCGTAGGAAATCTAGAGTTGTAACATGGTACACGATGAATATTAGGTGGGTAGGAAATAGACAGAAGAAGGATAAGTTTGCAACAGGTAAGATACGTTAGGTATATGATTAAATAAAACCTTTTGGAAATCCATGGTTAAATAAAAGTGACAACAAAGGTCCGAATCGATCAAAGGATGAGACCAGTAAGGAAAATCCTTACAACATTCGACTGAATCAGGGAAACACAATCCAACACAGAACATTTTTGGCAAGCCGTCATATTGCCGACTTGGAACGGGCATTTTATAAATAGAGCTAAGATAACAGGAAATACCCATGATTTCTTTCACAAATTGTATCACTTACGGAAATTAGGCATACAGTTGTTCAACACAGCTAACTCATCCATAAACTGTACCCAGTCTACTTGTATTGTATGCCTCATTCTGGCAGCATATCTGTTCCGCATTGCCTCTGCTTTATTATAAATATCTGTCCACATTTCTTCTCTAGATGGCAAAATTACATCACCCTGATATATTAATTTTAAAGAATTTTCGAAAATCGGATTATTTTGTAAGGAATTTAATGATAAATTAAATCTATGTTCCGATAATACAATTTTGAATGATTTTTTCATGAAGCGAGAAAGACAAATTATATTTCTAGGTTAGATAAATAGTATATTTAAAACTGTATGGTTTACTCTGATAATAGCGATATTTCATGCTGCTCTTGTGGTACAGGGAAATCTAGACAGCTTGAATCTAGTGCCAAACTTGCTGCTGTCTAATGTTCCTTGCACTACATAGGGCCATATGCGAAATATCCAATCTATCCACATATTGATCTTAAATAGGTGCATGTAATACTTCAAGTCAAGAGTGGGGTAAATATTTGTAACAAATATGAAATGCTGAATTGTTAACTTTGTAAAATTAAAATTGATAATGTATAACTAACACATATAGTTAGTTCACTTATCTAGTCCCCTGGTTTGGTTAAGTGACTAACATACAGGGAAGAACCTTGGTGGGATCGTTGTACCACCAAGGGGATTTGTTAACAACATGTTATTTATTAAAATGTTCTAAAAGTTAAAAAAAAAACATTTTTTTTTTGAAAATTTTCTTTTACCATGTTGAATTTTCAAAAGTAAAACAAACATTCTATTTCCACATGGTTTTGCAAACAAAATTATAATAATAATATTCCTATATTGAATTAAGAGTTTTTTTTGTAAAATGAAGATCTTAATCTGAACATGTAACTTGTTGCATCACCTATGCTTACAAGTAAGATGCAAAAAACTTGCAAAAAGGGAGCAATCGATTTGCAACATTACGTGATATGGTATGTCAGTTACCTGTCATCGATGTTTCACTCTTGGTACTTCCGTAACCTCCAACATTAATACTGACAGCCAGGGTATAGCTGAATTGGTGCTAAAAGTAGCGATTAACCTATAAAAACAAACATCACCTTTATCTGTTTCTCTATACTATATGACAATTATCAATCGTAATAAGATGACCAGAATCGTTCTACCCCAGTTGGAATTTTGCATCGTTCGACTTATTATTATATCTTAAAATTAAAAAAAAACAGGAAAACAGCAAACAACTACAATGGCCAGGAACTACAATCACAATATTATTATATCTTAAATACGTTTTCTAATAATCAGCTTAACACGACGTCCTCAAATGTTTTTTTTTACATGTTGTTACTTAGTTCAGGTTATTATGCCAGCTAGCTACTTTTAGAGATGAAAAGAAAAGCTTACCAATTGATTTTATTTGTAGATGTAAAAAATCTGGAAAATGCAGTAACTTACAAAAAAGAGAGAAAACATTTAATTCGGCGTAAGTCTTTGTTACATGTAACTTGCAGTTTTATTGTATACGTAAGACTTATGGCTCGAGCTTTATACCGCGATTGAATTTTAATTTTACTTTATATGCCGCTTCTCCATTTGCTGTTATTTAAGTTAAATCTTTTAAAAAGTAATAAATCAATATTGATTTGTTCGTTACGACTTACATTGTAGTGGCAGAAATGACGACTTACATTGTAGTGGCAGAAATGATCTGCAGAAATGGATGTGCTTATCTTTCCAGGGCAGCTATATATATAGTTCACGCTATGAGTACCTATCTTTTTTTAATATTGTTCATGTCTTTATTTGTTTTTGTGTCTCATAAATATATAAGCAATAAGTGGATATGGAGTAAATGCAAATGAGACAAAGTCTCTACAACTATATGGCAAAATCAAGCAAAGGAACAACGCTTTTATTGTTGTTCTTCATCCTGAAGTTACCATGAGGCTTTCAACAATGACTTCAAATTAAGTTCAAGACGGTCCCTAGCGTCGTTTTGAGCGAAATTCATAGCTAGAGTCGAGTAATGCTACATACGTGCTTTTTGACATGTCGATAGTTGATCGTCAGCAAACGTACAAAGTCCATTAACTGTCAAAGTGTTCTTACAACTGCTGTCATTCGTTGCCCGACATAAAGACTTATAGAGGACGTATCATGTTCACACTATGAGTGGCTTGGATTTGAATGTTGTGTTTTGTAGATGTTTAACGTTATTGTTTTTCTATGCTCTCGGTTTTGCCGTGTCTTTTTGGCTTTGTTTTGTCGGTATTCTACTACCGTTGTTTGCAATTTGGGGGTTGAATAATTTAATAAAAGCCTCATGTGTTTCGTCGATATTTCATGACGTTTCCAAGTATCAACATCTAATCCTCTAAACAATGTTCTTCAAAACAATGAAACAAATTATTTCATTCTAGTAACATGTTCTAACATACATAGCCGTCTTACATATATGTACAAACCTTGAAAACTCTTGCAGCCAACCGGCTCTGTAACTCACTAATTGGCATGAGAGCTCCGAGGGGTTGAATGCAACCAATTATGCTTAAAGTTTGTTTCTTTAGGTTTGGTGGGAATTCGTATTTGTAAAGACCGACTCTATTGTGCTCGACTTTGACCACGGACTGGTCAAGAAAAGCAAATCCAAAAGTGTAACCTGTTGCAAAAATGACTACATCAATATTATCTTCCTTTGTTCCATCATCAAACACTATTCCATTTTCTCTAAATTGTCGTATGTTAGATTTCACAATCAATGTTCCACTAGCCAATCTATTAGGGAGGTCATCGTTTACTGTTGGATGCTGGGCAAAAATACCATTCTTTGGTTTTAAACCATACATTGCGTGATCAAATCGTTCGTTCAGTTTTTTCCTCATTGCCTTCTCAAACCTGTCACGACCCATCAAATGAGACAGGAATAAATCATATCGTGTGCCCCTCATATCTCCAGGTAAACCATTTTCCGAGATCCGATTAAAGACCCAACTGCCAGATCTTGTGCTCAAAAAAGTCTATTAGAACAAAAATTGATTTATAAATAGAAGTGTGATTTTAATTCAAACTTAAAAAAGAGGTCTGCAGCAATTTTATCAAAAACCTCATGAAAATCACTTAAATTGAATATGATATCCTCACTTCAAACAAGTGACGCAGACTTTCACTCAAGGTTATCAAATAAATAATCAAATCCCGAAGTCGTTATCTCAATTTCAATTGAATGTGCATTCGAATTTGACTAATTGGTTTTACACAATTTGCGTTAATAATACATTTTAACTGATGCGCATTGAATTCGAGTTGGAATACACATTTAACTGGCGTCTGAACAGACGACGATAAGAAACCGAATTGAAATTATTGGGGACGGCAACGAGTAACCGTTACTCGGTTAATCGGTCGAATAGGTTGTAACCGGTTAGCAAAATCAGTATTCGAGTAATCGGCGTCAAAATTTATTTCAGTTGTATACTGTTATGTGTACAATCAGACATCGTTATTTTTATTTATTTAATTGATTGGATACATATCAAAGACCAATTACAACATGTAATTGACAAGTTGTCTATATAACTTACTTTTAAATTTTCAGTCCTATCATAGTGTCTTCAACTGAAGTCTAATAAGCTAACTTACTTTGCTAATTATCTACCTATAGAAATTATAGAGTTTACAAAATGTTAATTATAATGTACTCTCATAACAGAAAATATTTGCTAGAATTATTAAATTAATGAACATGTATTATGTATAATAATGCAAACAATAATAATGTCGTGAGGTTGGACATGCATCTACACAAAATAAAGTAAACTATAAGTTACATCAAGAAAATTTGTATTTCCACTATAAAACCCCATTTGTATAGTTTGGAAAACGAAAGAAAAAATATTTATGGATTGAAATGTTAAATAATTATATAAACCAAGAAAAAGTAGAATATCACAGGAGCATTTTCCTGAGATGACGATTGGAAAGTATCTAATGGCTAGCTTATATGTATATATATATATTTGTATCCCTATCTCAATGCACATCACGAAACAGAGGAACGAATTTAGTTATTTATTCATATTATCTGGAAAACATTCAATATTTCTTCAAAAACCGGTTAATCGGTTGAAAGGTTTTCCGAATAACCGGTTTCAGTATATCTGTGAAATTGCCATCCCTAGAAATTATGGCAAAGTACTCAACACGATGGACATGCAATGATGCAATTGCATAGTTGTATCTGCCAACAGGCCATCTTTTGTCGTAACCCTTAATACTGTAATTATACTTATGTTCACGAATTTCGCGGTCAACACTTTTCCGCGAAAATAAATACCCGCGTATTAGTATAAATATGCGAAATAAGTAATATAAAGCATAAGTCTAATGGCGATACCGCGAAATTAGATACCCGCGAACTTGTATGCAGACGGCCGCGAAATCTGCGAAAATAAGTACCCGCGAAAAAAAAGTACAATTACATTATGCCTAAGGAGTATGTATATTGGAAAAATTCGCGAGATAATTTCAGTTTCTCAAATGAAAGCGGACATTTTCAGCTAGATTCACGTCTTCCCGTATTTGACTACCGATTTTGACATTTTCCTAGACTGACTCACTTACAGTGTGACGGGTGCTGTTAACAGAGCAGGATATGCTTACCCTTCCGGAGCACCTCACACTGTGAGTGCCTTGTTTTTGAATGTTGTATTTTTTATTGCCCAACGTCATTGTTTTCTGTGTTTAACGTCATTGTTTTCGGATTCCCCTATTGGCCATGTCTTAGGGCTTCGATTTTTGTAAATTCCACTCCTTTGTTGTTTCGGTATTCTACTGCCGTTGTTTCACAACTTTATTTGTCATGATTGTAGAATTATAGAAGCCAATTTCACAGTGACAAAAACATTCATATATGTGTATTATTACAAAAAACCTCTCACGGTTTTCTATATTTTTGTGAATGGCGTTTATTCTCAATTTATTTTAAAAATTTCATATCATTTTTTATAAATAGATCGATTCATTTTTCTATGCAAGCTCAATTTTCATTGTGATTAAAAACAAATGACGTTCCGACACAGAGCGTATTTGAATACTAGAAAGATTATATCCGAGCCCTGGAATCAGTTTTATGAAACGTCACGTCGTAATGCCCAATACGTCATAACAATAAAATTTTGACGTACATTCTTGGTCACATTTGGTGGATATGTGACATTTGGGGGATAAACGACAACTGGTGAATCTAATAACTAGAACCCATTATCTTTTATATTGCGTTTTGCATTGAAATCAATGGTTGAGGGAAAATGTCTAATTAAATTGAAGCACCATTAACCTTAACTACACCGTTTAGTAGGTTTTCCTTTTTGAGAGACTTTCATTCTACGGGATGTATTCATCTCAGCTGGTATGATTCTCAACCAAGCTTTCACACCAATGTTCATATCAAGAAATGAAGTTCGGTTTTTCTCAAGAATATTCATTATGAAATTCAAGATGGCTTCCTCCACAACGCTGATCTCGTACATCTGTCTTACTTCAATAAAATACGGATTATATGGTTTACCGTTACTAAATTTTTTTAACTCTCTTTGACATTTTCGCATGACGATTTCAATGTCAAAACATTTTGTTTGAGGTTCTTAGTTTTAATTTCCGCTCCCTGCAACTTGTGTTTGAGTGCCTTTGTTGGTAAACTTTGATAACAGAGTGGGAGAAATCGACGTTTTTAGCCATTTTTACAAAATATTTCTAATGAAATGTTAAAGGTCTCATCCTTCAAATTTCTAAAGAGCTGAGGAGCCACGAGATTATCTGCGAGGACAATCTAGTAGGACTACGGTGATTTATTACGGAATGTTCTAGTAGGAGTACGTTGATTTCTTACGGAATGTTCTAGAAGAACTACGATGATTTATTACGGAATGTTCTGTCAAAATATATCCCCGCACTTGATCTTCAACCCAGTAATAAGTAAATACATATGTTTTTCGTTATTTTGCCTATCAGTTCTATATCAAAATACAGTGTCAATTGCAAACAGTTTTTACCAACTTAAAGGTAATTTTTAAACTTAAAGGCATTTTTCATCCTCGTTATTATTGAAATGCTTTAGGATCAAGCAACCTGATGGTTATACACGCATACCGGTGTCTCTCTTACATAAAATAACGGGAATTTAGGGGTATAATGCCTCCCTTTCTTTTTTAAATTCTGGAAAAGTATGGATCTAAACTGACGGCAGAGCGAGTATTTTTCAAATAAGCAAATGTTGTCAAACAACTCAGATACATGTACTAGTAAAACTGTTAGTGAAACCAGTAACTTTGTTAGATTTTCCGACAATACCATTTTAATTTTAATTTCTTCTCTACAATGGCAAATTACCTGTGAAGCCACTCTGCTAAGTTCTACAGCAACATCACCTCCCGAGTTACCAATACCGATAACTACAACTCTCTTCCCCTCATAACCTGCAGGATGTCTGTAGTCGTGACTGTGTAGAATTGTTCCTTTAAAATCTTCCTGTCCTGGAAATACTGGCATATTTTTGTCTGCATGATGACCAGTACAAATCATAACTGCGTCGTAAATCAGATCTTCCACTTCTCCAGTTTGAATGTCTTTGACCTTAACCTTCCATTTTCCTGTTGTGTCAAAGTCATCATGTTGCCGTATAGTGATGATCTTTAAAAAAGGTCTACATTAAAATACCAAAATAAAACTGAGAAAGTTATGGTTAAAAAAATCGCCCTTATGTTTATATCGCAGTTAAGATATTGGTTAAAACCATTAAAATTTCTTTATATACGTCGCTCCCAATTTGGATGTGTCTTTTCCGTGTACGATTCTAAACTTTATTTTGATCACGTAACAATTACAATATTGAAAATGGCACCAGATCAATTAGAAGAGATAAGCTTGAACTCTGAATGAAGGCATGAGTTTACATATGTGTTGTGGTCTCATGTTCATTTACTCAATTTCCTTTCGTAAAATATATAGAAGAGACATTTCATATCTTTATGCATATAAAGGCGATACCCAGCCTGAATTCCACCGCATCCAAATTAGAAGCGATCTTATGATTTTGAAAAAGAGATCGCTCTGTCGTACCAAAGTAATATAAAAATAAGAATAAAAAGTCAGATAAATAAAGATAAACATGGGATGATAAAAGTAACTTTGTAAACAATCCAGAATTGGGTTTATCTCAGCTTCTGAAGGGGAAGCCAAATCAAAAGGACAAAAATACAAAGTAGGTGCAAAACTCAACCCATACAGTCAAATTTGGTGTATTAACTGACATCCCGCACCCATGACCAAGAAAGACATGGATGTAGCGTTGCTCGAAAATTAGCAAAGAATTCCGCTTAAACCGGTGCTAGGGGCCGTCTTGAACTTACTATGAGGTATGAGCAAAGCTCATTGTTGAAGGCCTCATGGTGACTTCAAGATGAAGAACAACAATAAAAGCGTTGTTCCTTTGCTTGTTTTTACCATGTATTTGTAGAGACTTTGTCTCATGTGCATTTACTCCATATCCTTTTATTCACCATATGTAATTAACGGGAAACTCGTATATATATCTGCCTTTATTATACTTCATGCAAATTTCTGATAAAATCCAGTCATTTCATTGGTTCTACTCAATGTGTTATTTTGCAGTATTTTTCGTTTGCTCCGCCTTCCCCTAGCAACATGTGATATTTTTGCGTAGCAACGAAAATATCACAGGCTTCACCTTGCAACATGTGATATTTTTTGCATAGCAACGAAAATATCACATGCTGAGGACGAAGTTTGCCGAACTCGGAAAATATCACCTTTACCGATTAGTATTTAGTCCTATTTACTGACTTAGCCGAAGCAGACAGTTCTTCGTTTTCATGATTTATGTAAATTCCTGTCGCTAACATACATTATGGTATTTACAGAGGTGTCTTTAGTTATAGCTGAAAAATCTTTAGATACGAAAGACAGCATATCTATGAAGCAAACGTGCTTTCGCCAGAGGTAGACCAGTAAATACTTATTTCCTAAAAAAATGCCAGTCCCTTCCTCACTCCTGCTTCATATAAAATGTCAGTCCCGCCTTCTCTGGAAAAAGAGAGGAAGGGACTGTCATTTTTTAATGAAGCAAATGCCTGTGTTCCATGAGTATCTGGCAGAAAAAAATGTTTTGACTCTGTTTGAAGGGTTTCCAAATCTAAATGTTGTGAATTCTGCAATTATCCAAAACATGCAAACTCTTGTAAGGCCAACGGTACCATGAAATCATAAATCACAGCATTATACTAATTGATTCTGAGAATGACTTTATTGTCATTTTAGCATTTCCCGTTTTGATCTTCTATTTGGCACATGTTAGAGTTTACAAAATGTGGGTTCAGATGTTGCAAAATTCATAGTCCTTCATAGTATATTCTTGACTAAAACATTTATTTTTTTCATGAGAAACCATATCATTTTTTCAGTAATAAGGTAACAGGAAGGCATTCAGTATAATAAAAATCATACTGCCTTCAGTGGAGGGCGTTATGGTAGATGACCACACTTAGAAAAAATATCACATAAAGAGAAAATATCTCCCTCGACGCTGTCTCGGGTGATATTTTCTTCATGTGATATTTTTTCTTCGTGTGGTAATCTACCATAACACCCTCCACTGAAGGCAGTATGTTTATATTGCCTCATTAGTACCATTTTATTTTAAATTCAATTAATACACCATTGTGTTCAGCAATGCATCAATACACTTCAATTTTGCCGCATGTAGTTTTCACATCCCTTCCCTGAATGTATCGCTGATAAATGATGTATAATTTTGCAACCTTATTTTATATATAAGGATTGATATACTGATATGTATCTTTTCCTTTTTGATTTTGTAAAATATAGGTAAGGGTGAAAATCCCATCAGTATGACTAAAAATGCATAATTGGATGTTACGAAAAGAGGGAGGGGTACTATAAAGCAACAGGTGTGTATTTTCGTAAATATAATGAAGTTCATGTACATCATTTTTGAAGTATGCAAACATAGAACCAAAGAACACATGTACAAGTTATTACTGAACATTATCCAAAAAACAGATACATACATACATAAAAAGTGAAATTGTCAGCTCCAAATATACAAAATACACATTACACTTAAACTATTTAAATTTACTGAATACATTGATTATTTTGTATATATGTTATAAAATCTATGTCTTGTTTTCCAAAACGTTTTTCTATTTGTTCATCTGAACATAAGCAAAATCAAATTACAAAACTATCTTGGTTTTTTCCTTTGATTATTTCTACTGTTTATTAGCATCTATCCTTTTAGAAGCAAATAGGTTAGTAAGTCCATATATATACATATATGGTTAACTCCGAAATAAAAACTCACCAATAAGGATATTTAAGTTATCAAAAAGCTGGTATAATTTTTTATATGTAAAAGGGCTCAATTGCCATTTCTGGTAAGCCGCCTTCAAAAACTGAATGAAGAAGAAAACTCCCCACAAAACTGTAAATGGCGAAGGCCCTTGACTTGTTATTTTCAATGTTTTGCAGCAAAATTTAAATCATGAAGGGTATAAATGAATAGAAATTCAAATTAAAATGGGAATCAACAAGTTGAGGCAAGTTTGATCAACATGTCTAATTTCCATAGCCATAATGTGATCGTAAGAGAATAGTAGAATTTTTATCAGCACGTGACGTCATACTTTGTTAAGATAGCGGCTTATGTGTCTGTGATATGGGCCCATGTACCAGTGCGCTACAGTTAAGAAATGGCTTCGACAGACAAAACATGAGAGTAAATAAAATGTATTCCTTACCTCATGTCTGAAACGAATGTATTTCCTGAGTCCAAAATGATCAGTATACATATTAAAATATTTCTGTATGTATGTGTTATGCATAAAAATTGGATACTCGGCTGGTATAGGGAAATCACTGAAGCACATCTTTTCTTTGCTGGTGTTTATGATCGAAGACCTCATCACGCATGCTTCTCCATCGGACACATCTTCTCTGTACCTCCAAAGACCTCCTATACATAAAAATTCTTACCGTTTATGTAATGTACATATACACAGCATTAATTGCAGTTTGCAGACCTTACTGCTATATATATATGCAAAACAAAACTATACCCGATAAGATATTGTCAAGTCAGAATTCATTAATAAAAGTTTAATAAATTAATTTTATATTGAATAATTATTGCATAGCTATAAAATTTTGGGATTGTTAAATTGTACCACTTAATAATTATCTAAAGCTTCCAAACATCTCTCTCTCTCTCTCTCTCTCTCTCTCTCTCTCTCTCTCTCTCTCTCTCTCTGTGTGTGTGTGTGTGTGTGTGTGTGTGTGTGTGTGTATGTGTGTGTTATACATGTACTTGATAAAATTTAGTAAATTAAACAGGAATATATTAAAGTGTCCCAAAGTAAGATCAACATTTTACAAGCATAGCTGGTCGCTGCATCTGCAAGAGTCACTCCATGCGATTAGGACCCGACGTGGTAAAACAATATCTAGTCGTAGGCTAGTTTACCAATGCGGTTGATAATTTTTCTAGTGGTTTTGCACCTGCCTTGTCTCTCTGCCCTTTGGATTTTGGCTCTTGACATTTATGTTCGGTAATTTTGTTATTACTTTCATATATTAGGAATTGGAAAGTCTTGCACTATGCAGATATGCAAAATGCCGCAATTCCTGTATACTGATTTCTTCAACGGTCGTTTCTACAACTTACTAGTATTTCTCTTCTGTATCTGTATAAAATGTTTGACCCCATACAATTCCTGAATCTTGAGAGTGCCATTTTTTTAGCATCTATCCTTAGTGATGCATGTAATTTAGCATAACTTAAAATCATTCGACAATTAAAAGCTCTGAATCGGATAACAATTTATAGACAAAATTGCTAAATATCTTTCTTTTTTTTATCATCGTATTGTCTTCCCCAGTTGGTGGATAGGGGGAATGACTAGAATATTCGGGATAGTCAGATTATAATACGGAAAGCCTGACCGCGAACCATTGTAGCCAAACTGTGTGGAGAAACGCCACGCAGTAATGCAGTATAAAGACCCCTTCTTTATTGTCGAGAGAGAGAGAGAGAGGAGTTACTTTAAATGGTATAGGAGGCTATATTTCCTGCCCATACCCAGTTCCCTTTTTCCAGAAGCAATTAAAACTTGTTGTCCCGATTGTCCCTTCCACCTTTGTTTATTTCTTCCCTTACTTATTTTTGGTGAATTGATTTAATTGTTCTCGTCCTGATATAGCTGAAATATTGCTCACTGGACGTTAAAATCTACCTAATCAAGCAAAATCAATTTTATTGTTAGGTGAGGCTTAAATTTAGGACAAATCACTTCCTTTAGGATAAATTGCACCAACAAAAATGTATATACAGTAGTTCCAATGTGCAGCTAAATTGGGTATCATATGCAAAATGAAGACCTCATACTTGGAAATTTTCATTTTTTATTAGTTCTCACACATTGTACTACAGATAACTTATGTTGAATGAGATAGGAAATAATTATTAGGGTTTTGTTGAAAGTAATTAGTTCTCCACAATCTCTTGCAAATATCAGACTGAGTACTCCTCTCTTTTACCATCCCTCTTTAATGGCGGTCTCTCACTTTTTCAAAATGTTACATAGTTTCTATGTTATTTATTCCCTCGCCTCGATATATCGCCATCCTCACTTATCGCCAAAATTTTCTCTAGTCAAAAAGTGTCGAACTCGATATAACGAGGGATATAATATCAGGATATTTTACTTTTTAGCAAGTTCAAATCCTATCATTTAGTCAAAAATCAATGGATTCAAACGAAATTCGAACTCGAACTGTAATTTGTCTAGTTATGTATGAAATAACTAAAGTTGATCTGGTGCATTTAGATGAATCTATGGTGTTAAATTTTCATTAAATATTAAAGAATCAGTCACCAATATCATCTGTCCGTTCATAACAAGTTGGCTCAAGATCCTCATCTAAACAACATTTTATGGCTGTGAGACCACTAGCGCCTGCACCAATAACTGCTACTTTCATAATTTTGTATAGAAATCTGAAAATGAAGTATACATACAATAATTGTACTTAATCTTCCAGAAAATATAGGACCTTTTACATAAGGCAAGTTTTTAATTTGATATACAAGTTGCAATTTATGTTTTCATATTATGTATTGAATACTTTGTCCAAAAATCATCTACTTCAAACATTCATATCTTGTTGTCCTTTCTATTTGTATAAAAATGTAATTAACAATAAAATGATATGGAGTAAATGCCCTGGAGACAAAGTCTTTACAAACACATGGCAAAACTAAGGAGTGGAACAACACTACACCCATGTCTTTTTTACCCATGATGCGGGATTGTCAACAAACATAAGTGTTCTCACAACCAGTGTCAACAAGATCGTAAAAGAAGACAGCCACAATATATAAATAACCACAGTTCACATTTCTTCGCGATAATATGTGTCTTATATGACGCTTATAAGATAACCGAATAACACCAAAAGTGAATATCAGACATATTAAACAAAATGAAACCGGACTTTTCCGAGGGTAGCGATGTGCATTTTTACCGATCCATCAATTTTGCAGTAAACCGATGTTATGTTTGTTTGAAGATGTAATTAAAAATAAATGGTATTCTTTTACACATTTATATTTCAATTGCTAATAATAACATCCGGGAAGTGAATATAACAACAAGAACCCCTATTAAAATCGCCTTTTAAGATCAAAAATTTGCTTTACAAAAAATGATAAGGTTGAATGGAAACTTTGCCTATTGGTCGCCTATTTCAAATTTTTCCATTGCACTTCTGTAATCAAGAAAAAAAATGAATTAAAACTCTAAAAGAGTCAAAATAAGAACCAAAACAAAAACAACAAAAAAACAAGCAATCAGCAGTTTATTGAAAATACCCTCCACCTGAGTTAAAAAGTCCCTTATTACCCATATTTAGCTTATAAACTTATGATTTAATCGAGCTAGGATATGCCTCCCGTCTCGTTACCAAGTATCGCATACATATGTATATATATTTTATGAAAGGATATGGGGTAAATGAACATGAGACCTTAACACATATGTTAACTCCAACTGCAATTATTTTAATGAGGTGTGTGGCCATTTCGGAAATTAATTCCTCATCAGCAGCACTAGTACTCAAACAAAGGAAATCCATAATTTCAAAACGTGTTAAAATGCATACACCCAAACGAAATCTGAATAATCAGTAATATCAAATACAGCCAAGAACGAAACTACGATGGAGGAAGTTAATCCTTAGGTTTTAGAATTTACATAATTTTGATAATAGTAATTGAACAAAGTGTACACATTAGATATTATCTCATGTACAAGTACACCATATCTAAGAAAAATAAAGAGCATTCATCTCTACCACGTGGGATTGTTTTACCAACTCCACATTGCAATAAAAGACAAACTCCTGTATTAAATATTTTATGAAAGGATATGGGGTAAATGAACATGAGACCTTAACACATATGTTAACTTCAACTGCAATAATTTTAATGAGCTGTATGGCCATTTCGGAAATTCATTCCTCATCAGCAGCACTAGAACTCAAACAAAGGAAATCCACAATTCCAAAAAGTGTTTAAAATGCAGAAACCCAAACGAAATCTGAATAATCAGTGATATCAAATACAGCTAAGGACAAAACTACGATGGAGGGAGTTAATCCTTAGGTTTTAGAATTTACATAATTTTGATAATAATAATTGAACAAAGTGTACACATGTATTAAATACTTTATGAAAGGATATGGGCTAAATGAACCTGAGACCATAACACATATGTCAACTCCAAATGCAATAATTTTAATGCGCTGTATGTCATTATATAACGAAGATTGCGAATATTGTGTTGCTTCATAAATTTTAAGCAAAAACGTTAAATAAGGCCAAGTTTTTTTTTTATAAATCTGTCATTTAACAAACAATATGATCAATATCAAACTACTTTTTACTTCAGCTCGGGAATTCTCACCTATCTGCGGTGCTATCTGTTATTCACGATACGTTAAAAAGGAAGATGTGATTCAAAAAAAGCAAAACGACCAAAAAGCAAAATACAAGATACTTAAGGTGCGTGCAGTCCTCGTTTAACTATAGCCATTTCTCAACTTAATATATGGTTCAATATGTAGTATAAAAAACAATATATACAATTACGTCTTACTTCCGTTTGGGAATGTTCACCTACCTTTTATCCAAGATATAATCAAATCCTATCCTCAATCTCTATATTTCTTTTAAAGGAAAAAATAATCAAACTAACGAAACGTCCAAACTGCAAAATAGCAGAATGATATTAAATTTCCATTTAGTCTATCTATATATATATGATCATTAAACCTCCAAAAAATATGGTTCAGAATGTAGAACTAAGAAGATAGCATATTACAGCAGGTGATAACTTCCATAATATTAAACGATGTTTTTCCATATGATTTTTTATAAAATACATCTAGTGTTGATGGTTGGAACATTTAATAAATGTATTTCCTCTAGTGTTGCCTAGCTAGTTGGGAAAACTTTTAATTTAGATTACTGTTGTATTTTCTTTTTGGCCATTTTCTGCCATCAGTCTGCTTTATACTTTACTGATACTACAACTTCTATAGCGTTTCTATTTGTTTCTAGCGTCATTGTTTTCTGTGTTCTGGTTTTTGCCCTGTCTTTGGACTTCGATTTTTGTGAATTTCACTCCTTTGTTCCTTCGGTTTTCTACTGCCGTTGTTTCTTCTATAGTTAAACAATGTATAATTTTCATAAAAATACCTATTATATTGCATCACAAGTATATCTTCTATACTATTACGTCAGATAAGGTTCTTAAACATTTAACAGATTATGTAGAGCTAAGCAATGAAGGGATATGGAGAAACATAGAAAGCAGCCACAGCCTGCTAAGTTCACCTCGTTGCACAGCATTGTCACATGTTGCACATGTCAGTAACCAGGAATGGACTTTAATCACATGCGTAAAATGTAGGTCAGAGACAGCATCCGAAGCATGCACTGTTGTTCTCATCCCAAAACGCATCATACATACCAGTATGGTTGATGTGGGCCATGCCAGTAAGCGGGAATGGACTTTAACCATTCTACCTAACCAAGTTGCTCATGCGTAAAATGTAGGTCAGAGACAGCATCCGAAGCATGCACTGTTGTTGTCATCCAAAAACGCATCATACATACCAGTATGGTTGAAGTGAGCCATGTCAGAAAGCGGGAATAGACTTTAACCATTCTACCTTACCAAGTCGCTCATGCGTAAAATGTAGGTCAGAGACAGCATCCGATGCATGCATTGTTGATGTCATCCCAAAATGCATCATACATACCAGTATGATTGATGTTGGCCAAATCAGTAAGCGTGAGTGGACTTTAACCATTCTACCTAACCAAGTCGCTCATGCGTAAAATGTAGGTCAGAGACAGCATCTGAAGCATGCATTGTTGTTGTCATCCCAAAATGCATCATACATACCAGTATGATTGATGTAGGCCATGTCAGTAAACAGGAATGGACTTTAACCATACTACCTAACCAAGTCACTCATGCGTAAAATGTAGGTCAGAGTCAGCATCCGAAGCATGTATTCCAGTCGTCTTCCCAAAATGCATCAGGCATACCAATATGGTTGATGTGGGGCATGTCAGTAAGCAGGAATGGACCTTAACCATTCTTCCTAAGCGGAAGCTGACGCCGACGCCGACGCGGGATATCACATAAGCCCCCCTCACTTCGTGAGGTGAGCTAAAAAGCAAATGAGACCAAATGTCTACAAATACGTGGGAAAAACAAGCAAGGAAACAACGTTTTTATTGTTGTTCTTCATCTTGAAGTCACCATGAGGCTTTGACCATACCTCATAGCAAATTCCAAACAGCCCTAGCTAACCTTCCTTAGGTTTTGTGGTTGTGTAGCGTTTCTGGCCTTCCGTCTTCTGGTGTTCTTACTTTTGCCTTGTCTGTGGACTTTGATTTATGTAATCTTGTTCTTTGTTCCTTCGGTATTCTACTGTCGTTGTTTTGTCAACATTGATAACAAAATACCGAAGTTACTGTAAATTAAGAATGATATAATCAGTTAAGAATAGTCTTATTTTGTTTTCATGTCGGTTGTTTCCGTTTAATTTTTGAGATTATATCCCCCAGATCATTACTTGGCAATCACGTAGTAATTATTTTCATTGTTTTTTAAATTCCTCGGCTTTAATGTTTTGACAATAGGTTTTCTTGAAACAATATGTGCAGTTGTCCTACAAATTAATTAATAATAAATAACTTTTCTGTCTGAATAAAAATCAGATCTCAAGAATGTGTTTGGTTCCTTAAGAATGAAAAGAAAGGGACAGTACTTCAGTGATTTCATTAATGTTGCTTGTTGGTTATTTGTTTTACTCAGTGTAAATTGAGGGTGTTGAGGGAGAAAAAATATGCAAAAACCAGTCACAATGTAAGACAACAAAATTTCTCAAAGTCTCAGAAACCATCAGCAACAATTATGCATATATTTGAATTCTTGGTATATCTGTCCCAGATTTTTTCGTCTTTCACTTTCAAAGATGCTAGATTCTAATATTCTGCAGTAGGTAGCCATTTCTAATATTGAAGTACATATCTCAGAGCCTGTCTACCTGCTTACTATACAGCGAGTCGTTCCCGTTCATTTGACATTTCAGTCGTTACAAAGATAAACGTGTTACTGATTATTTGACGCCACAGTTGTACGAACGGCCTCTTTTTCTATCCTGTAATAGCACTGAAAGAAGAAAACATATTTGTACCCGACTCACAGGGAAATTTAAAGGTTAAGGACATGTTTTACATGCAAAAAATCTTACACGTTTACTGTTTCTTCGTTGCACTGTAATTTGGAGAAAAAATGTTGCGTTAGTGATTTTTTATCCAAATAATTGAATTATTTCAGCCAGCAACCTTTATTACATGTTTGTATCAATCAATTTCGTGTAAGAAGTAAACTTTTCGTACGAGGACGCAAGAAGGCAACAAGTAGAATGATACAAAGCATTTTGTCTCACCGAAATCTCAGAACTATGATTACAAAAATCACGAAAAGATTTCCCAGATAAAATCATTTTGTACACAAAGCTATCAGTTACATTCATATGATAAACTTGCAATATTTTAATTAAAGAAACTTTTGTTTAAAATCATTGAGTGTCTCCCTTATGTAAAGCTCGGTCCAAAGCTGAATTGGATTTTTCATTCAGATCATATTGGTAATCATTTGTTATTATCGCCTATTTTACATTTTCTAGGTTCATTGTTCATTGAAATGTTTTGATTGATGTGCACTTAAGAGACATAAGTTGTCGAAATGATTATCTACAGAATCACATTTCGGTTTATAGTTATTTAAGGTAGTAGACCTAAGGTAAGAGGAGATAACTCCTTTTTATATAAAAATTACTTTACTTGTGATTGGTATGAATAAAATACAAGATTTATATTGCTTTTCATAAATAGGAATAGAATATCCATCTTATCATGAAAATATACTCTTTTGATAAAATACTTTATAATACCTGTATTAAAATATCCAGGTTTTGAATGGTATCTTAAAAATATTCAAATAAATGAAAGTCAGATATTTGGCAAGGGGGGTAATTCTGTCAACTTGACGTTCAGTATAAACGAATATTATGACTTTTATGCAGTTTTTTTTTAAAACATAGTGAAAAAATGATAATTAGAAGCAGTTTAGCAATTTAGGGCTAATTTCTGTTGTTTCTTATAAATATACAGTACATTAGTATACACCTTATGGTGATTTCCGAACCGAAATGACTCCGATTCGGAGACAAAATATACAGGAGAAGAAGAAGTGATTTATATGTTAGAGCTTCTGATCGATAATTTATTTGTCCTGTTTGGAGGACTTGTTTTTGAAGACGCTTTTGGAATTCCTATGAGCACAAAATGTTTAACTTTTTTAACCGACCTGTTCTCCACTCTTATGATGCTGAATTCATCGAATGGCTTCTACAAAATTTGATAAAAAAACAGCCTAATCCTTTAATTTAGCTTCCGTTATAAAAATTATATTTTGTCTTTAAACAACCTCGCTTTGGTGATTGTTTCCACCTGATCTAGCCAAAAGCCCCCGAAATTAAGAATACTACAGACACTTCCATATCGACCAAATTCCATATCTTCACTTCCCTTTTCTTTGAAGTAATTTTCCATTAGCACAGGCATATTTTGTTTACATCTCCCAACTCATTTGCGATACAGTTACTTTCATGATAGAGCTCGGTTGCTCACAAAACGGAACTTTTGAATCATCTCCAAAAACAGTTCTTGTTTCATTAGTAAAAAATCAATACATCAATACATTGAGATGGAATCACTAATTAATGAACACTTATGAGGTAAGTGATTTATATTTAATCGATTTTTAGCGCTTCTGGTTAATTGTGTTTGTCAATTAATATTTTGTTAAAGAATTGTGATATAGGAAAATTATAAATACACTTCAATTTCATAAATAGTTTGTTTTTCATGTGGTATTTATTTATTTCAATTTCTTAAGAAATCCAGTATTCCTTTTTACTGGTATCCGAGGGGATCGTTTCCGCCTTCAATTACACGAGAGTTCCAATCTCAAAAGTCCAGTGTTAGGCTACTTATACAAGCTTTTGTTACCAAAAGTCATCACAGCAAAAATCTTACGGTCTATATTACGACCTTAAAGATGGCTGCGGGAGGTCTGTTTCCCAGATTATATCAGATATTTCCCCCAAAAAGCTGAAGATTGTTGTTTCCTCTACCGAGTTTTTAACTTTACTAGTGGATTTGACATGTTAAATACGGTGTAAGTCTAATAAGAAGCAGGAGATGTTAACTGTAGTAGTGTACATGATCTCATCCATGATTTAAATTTTGGTCCATGTTGTTCATCTGTGTGTTTGCTTCCCTCTTTTTTCTTTTCTATGCCATACTTATTTATCTGTATCTATGTGATTCCGATGTTGCCATTGCCTTTGGGTTATTCTTTATTAGACTGACGATTCAGTTACTTTTGTATCACTATGATAGTTATATGTTGCTGCAAGAGTTCAAATAATGTGTTCGGAGACAAACTTAATAGGGCGTGAACAAATAAAGGGACATGCAAATATACATATGGGACACAAAGCACGGTAATATTCAGTAACTGGAAAGAAACAACTATTTAAGTGTGTGTGTTGTTCTTTATCTTGATGTCACCATACGTTTTCTGGTGTACCACGATGAATACTAAAGCCGTTCTCAGTATCGACAAGCAAACTCAAATTATGCACAAGATTTATTTTTGTCATACGAACCCCCTTTCGTTTGAAACATCTGAAACATCGCCCAAGGGTCAGGCTGTTGATTAGCTATATTTTATATTTAACGTTAACCGTGAATATTTGCATCGAATGCTTCGTCTTCAAGGTAACAAGAACTTCAGATTTTTCATACAAAAAGTATATTCGTACAGCTATTTCTTTCATTTCCTTTGTAAATTATAATGATTTTAATCATGATACATCTTCCTGTGTAGAAATACAATAAATACCTACGTTGCTTAATTAATGCATAAATATGAATTGGAAGGTTATTCGTGATAATCTGTCATATAAATGATTTGAGAACTAATGTTTATTTTTGTTTTTATTTTAATGTTTCAACCTTTTTTGAAAAAATAAAAATGTTTTTTTTTAAACCAAAATTCACGAGGTAAAAAGTGTTTGCTTTATTGCACAATTACAGATGTTTATTCCCAAATTTTATAAGTTATAAAAACAAATCCATATGACGAATTTGAGTAAGGTACTTCAACCAAAATGGTTTCGATGGCAATTTAACTTTCGTCGACAGTCATATTTATAACAAACGCCATAAAATGTTTTGCCTTCAGCTGAAGTCCAACAGCTAATGTTTTCTGCAAGACTGTTTATAAGGAATACATAATTTAGCTATCTGTGATATCTGTTCAAAATTGAAAATGCTTATACAGGTTGGGAATAATCCCAATTGTGATATACGATTATATCCCTATCGGGATAATTGGATAGTTTTTTTTGATGGATTATTTTTTCATATTTCAATGGCGCATAATGAAACACAAAGCATGATGAACTCCTAAATTTCAGTCATCAAATGACATATTGTAATCATCTAAATGATGCTGCATTTCACGCGCACTTAAAATCATACATTTAATTTTGTTGAATTTCATATTGATCATCGTTGAAAATGATTAAATGATGAAAACAGAAGAAAAAGGTACGTCTGTGAAAATATATTTTAATAGTGCTGAAGCTAGTTTGTAAAATATTCAAATATATTGTCTTTTCAAACACCGCGGTTGAAACCTTTTTTTTTCACATGGTCAAAGAGAGAAAACTCTTGACGAAATCAATACTCGTGTTCATATGACTTTTTCCTATACTTCATTTATTTTTATAGCCAAAACCTACATGTATCTTGTTTAAATTATCACTGTGTGTTTTATACGGATATAAATATAATTTTCTTTGAAAAAAGCAGCAGAGAATAAATGAGCACTCTTTTAAGGTAGTAGACCTAGGTTAAGGGAGATAACTCTTTAAATCAGTAAGACGTTTGAAATAGTTAGTTTCATCAATGCTTTTTAAGCATTGACGTGAAAAAGAATAAAAAATCATCTATGTTACTCAGAGGCTTAGAATCTGTTTATGAAAATGATTTCAACAAACTCACCTGTGATTTTTAAGAGTTATGTCCCTTAACCTAGGTCTACTACCTTAAACTTAAGTTATTCATAAAGCAAAAGGACTCATTGTTTTCAGTAAAAATCCGATCAGCGGAAAAACTGCAACATTCTTATGACAACAGAATAATACTGCCTGAGAGCCCTAACCGTATAGATTTATAATTTTTATGGGTGATGATGCACCATTTAACATGTTAAATGTAATTGACGAATAACTAGTCATTTATCCCAAATTTGGATTATTCCCAACCTGTTATATACATCATTGAATGTTTATTTATTATCAAACAAAACGTCAAAAGGTATGAAGAACAGTTTATAACTACAAAACAACGAAAAAACGTAAAACCTTCAACGTTTCCTCAAAACATCAGACACAAGGAATTCTACCAGAGATCTCGAGTTTGTAATAAAAAATCACTATAGTGTCTGTTTCCATAGGATATAATAAAACACTACAGCAGATGCAAACATAATACACAATAAATACATATTTGGAAATCCTGCAGTTTTCTCTTCGAAGCCTAAAGGTCTCGTCTGTAGCGGAAACAATGCTCTATTCCACTGGGTCATGATAGCATCTCGGGCTCCGTCCCATTTACCTGGACCAGTCAAACGATACTGGTATGGAGTAGATGGTCCACAGATGCATGATATTGCCAGTTTAGGGTCTGTTAGGAACATTCTTTCTGTAATGTATACCAAATATGTTACGTGATCTCTACGATAAGTCTTTAAAATACTATGCATGTAAGAAAATGCCTTAAAGTGGCAAATGAAAGGTTAATGGAAAGCGTACTTTTGTGATGATACATCATTTGACTGGCATTGATGTGCATGAAATCAGTTCGAAAGTAATACACAATCATGTGCAGATATAACGTTTAGGATATACATGTAAAACCTCTAGATCGTGTTACAGCGAATGGAAGTGTGACAAAAAAGAAGAAAGAAACCGTATACATGTTCGAAAATTAACCGATTTCTTTGGAATTGAAAAATAATGAGTAATCAACATTAAATATGCAAAAATTTAGAACATCCATTCAGGTAAATATAAACAGCCGAATTGTGGTAAATGTGGTAGTTGTCCATAGATCTTTATGCAATGTTTTTCACGAGATTACTGACTTTCAAAACGGACACAATATGGGGATATGGGGACAGAATACGGTCATCACCCCAAAGTTACGTATCCATTGAATCATATTAGGTTTAAACTATCTGTATATCAAACACCACCTACCCATTTTTTTTTGCGATCCTACATGTCATGTTAAAAATTTTACAAAAATACACTGTTGCGGAAAAATGGCTTCCATATATATAAATCAGTTAAACGCGTGGAACAGGTCATACTTACCCTTCCGGAGCACCTGATGACACCTCAGTTTTGTAGGGGTTCACACTTTTAGTGCTATAGTCATGTGGCGTTCTTGATAATTTTTGTTCGTTTTGTCTTTGTCTCAATTCGTGCTGGATATGAATTGCCGTGTTTTTGGATTTATGCTTTTAGAATTTACCCTCTCCTCGTTCTTGCTTCGGTATTCGTTTGCCGATGTATTACAATTTTTCTGACAAAAAAAAAACAGCATCCATGAAAACATTAGTTTACTTTATTGGCTATACTAGGTATGATGACGCATTGTGAGGTATGTTTTTATCATCGTTAATTTTGATGAAAACTAAAAAGTATCTCCCTCTAACAATCTATGCATATTTGCTGATTTTGGGTTTCTATTGAGATTACATTGGTTATTTGTTTTTATATCAGCTTATATAAATCTTTCGGTTTATGGGCTTCCAAATGTTTGATTTTTTTTCTTCACTGAAGAGGCACAAGTCGTTTAAAAAGCCACCAGCAGAAACTAAATTTACGGTAACTTTGACATGAAGTTACGTTTAATTCTACTTACTGAAATCAGGAAGACATTTGTTCAAGACAGCTAGTTCATCCATAAACTGTATCCAGTCCACCTGTATAGTATGTCTCATACTAGACTTGTATCTTGTTCTCATGGCGTCCGCTTTAGTATTGATATCCTTCCACATTTCTTCCTTTGGTGGCAAAATAACTTCACCCTGACAAAAATATTTTAAGATTAGTATTCAAATATTTCTGACCTACATTCCTTATTCAGTGTTATAACTCACTAAATTTTAGACAACCAGTGATGTTGGTGATGTCCAAATATAAAAAGAGACATTTCGGTAAAGAAAGATAAGAATATACTGATTACATACTATATGGAAACCAAGACATTTAACCTCTTTTCTTCTCAGTGTTTGGTTTTTCGATGTTTTAAGGGGGTTCACTACTACATTTGAAAATAAATGGGATTTCAAATAAATCTGATTTTTCGTTAGAAAAGTAAATAAGGAGTAATTTAAGCGAAAAAAAAAATTGATAGGTTGATGATCTTGTTTTTGAGATATAAGTAATTGAAAATTCGGATTTTTCATAGGATTAACATTAGCAAGGCATGACCTTGAATGAATATGACAAAATAAATAGAATATAATGAAATTTTTACAGAATGCCCATAAAGATGTATAAAATGAAATTATTGAAAAAAAATACGGGGGTCCATGGGCTAAAAATTATAATGCTTTTAATTGGATAAAACCCGAGAATTCTGAAAATCTGACAGGAATCCCCAAAACATGAGGAGCAAACCTCCTTAAACAAATCAAAATTTTAAATTGAAAGAAAGTAACTACTTCATACCAGCCGTAGACAACAAGCCCAGGTAACCCAAATAGAACGCATAGCAATTGGCTTTACGTGAACCGAATAAATTGGCATTTTTTAATGAAATTAGCCTGAAAATGCAGTTCGTATAATGAAATCTCATGTTGGAAGCACATCAATAAATTCTTGCGAATGTACGCCTTTTCCGCTAATTTAAGTTTTGTGAATGGTTTGTTAGGTAAGACGCATTTCAACATTTTCGTATATTAATAAAATAGAATAAATCACAATGCTGTATCAAGACAAAATAAACATTGTACTTCAAGCAGTTCGAGATTTTCCTGTATTGTTAATGCTTGTCTTCCTTAAATGAGTGAATCTTATCTGTACAGACCTTGAAAACTCTTGCAGCTAAACGACTTTGTAATTCACTGATAGGCATTATAGCACCAATAGGTTGGATGCACCCAATTATACTCAGAGTTTGCTTCTTTAAATCCGGTGGGAATTCATATTTGTAAAGGTTTACTCGATTATGTGTCACTTTTAGAACAGCTTCGTCAAGGAACGGGAATCCGATCAAGTATCCTGTTGCAAAAATTACAACATCAATATTATCTTCTTTTGTGCCATCTTCAAATATAATCCCATTTTCTGTAAATTTCTGTACATTCGATTTTATTTTCAGTGTTCCACTTGCTAATCTATTTGGAAGGTCGTCATTTACTGTCGGATGCTGGGAAAAGACACCATGTTTTGGTTTTAATCCATACAAAGCGTGATCAAATCTTTTGTTTAGTCTTGATCTTGCAGATTGTTCGATTCTCTCTGCACCAAGAAAATGTCTGAGAACAAATGTAAAGCGTCTACGAAGACTCATGTCTAATGGTAGTCCATTGTCGGAAATACGGTTAAATACCCAACTCCCGGATCTTGTACTGAGAAAAGTCTAGAATTGAAAAAAAATTATTATGTAACAATGAACATTGTTTGATTTGTAATTAAATGAAGAAAATTACACAAGAAAATCTGAGATATATTAAATAGACATATTTTTTTGGGTTGTTTTTACAATTCAGAGCTAAATCGAATGAGTTGTAAATGGGACATTTATTCAATTTAGTATGTTTTTATACACTGTTGTGATAAGAAAATCAGTGTATCTGTTTTTGTTTTAGACAAACAAAATGTACCAACTATGGATTTCAATGTAATTTTTCCGGGTCATAAAGAATATTAAAAAATAGAAGAGAGTATCAATATACACCTCAAAACTTCTCACTATATGCGATTTCTTAATAATGTTTGGCATGTTAAAACATAATAAATAAATACCGAAGTTACTGTGAATTTTGTTTCTGCATATGCTTATTTCGACGCGAACCACAATGATTTTGTACATAATAAAATACAATAGTAAAATAGGCCCACAAACTGAGATACTGTAAGTTGTTTAATGTATATTGCAAATCGACGATGCATAAAGTTTTCCGTCATACAATAAAACTTCAAGAGAAAAGACGCATCAGCATATTTCTTGAATTTCTGTTTTTCGCTCCATTCCAAAAAGTTTACGGAAATTATTCATCTATTACAGGTGAATTTTTAGTTCATTTCTGGAGAAATTTTATTTTATTTGAAACAGATACATCGGCAAATGAATACTGTCATCTGCGTGATGCAGAGCGAAGCATTGCATTCCAGATAAGAGCATTGATAAAACATATTGAGGGAAATGTTAAATTCAGACAAAACAAAATGTAGCTGTTGGTAACTTTTTTTTGCAATACATATATCCGTACCGCCTTTGGTTTTTGCAACTTTAAACTTAACATTTTGGAATAAATCGTTGAGTCGTTGATCATCTATCAGTTGGTTACATCAACTGAAATCCAAACCATTTTTACAGTTCACATTTAATACTCATCTTTCATACTGCTTGCATTGGAAAGCAAAGGGTTTTACAATTAAAAAAAATAGAACATGATTCAGCAATAACTCCTGTTAAGATTGCTTAGCAAACTTGCCGCCACAAAGTCCATCTCAACAACCTTAATATAATGACTAATCGCCTTGTAATTCATTTTTAAGATAAATGTAATTTTGGCAAAAGGGACACTCTTCCTTTACAAAGTCGATTCTTTGAATATAGCTATTGTCATTCTTAAAATTTCATTCTGGTTTGTGCGGTTTCAATACAATTAAACCTCTTTTATTTTCTTTTTGTTTTTGTTTTTTTTATTAAAATAAAAGTAAAAAATACAGCAAATAAATTTATAACTATCAGAATTTAAAAGATAGTTTTAAACTTGTTCTGGAAAGATGTAGCACTTGCGTTTGATGGAAAATATGTCTCTCTTAAACGTAAATAAAATTTGAAATAAACAATACTATGCAGATAAAAAATATTTGTGATTAAATTTAATTTTATCCGGCTTAATAAATTCTGAAGAAAAGAGTTTTAGATGGACATCAAATGAGGCCAAATATTTTCCGAAAGGATATGGAGTAAACGAACATGAGACCATAACAAATATGTTAACTCCAAAGTATACAACTGAATAAATGGGACCAACACAAAACCAGAGAATTAGACAGAATAATAAGTTATGTATAGCTGTCTTGCAACACATAAACAGATTTTTTTTTATTTTAACTACCCTTTTTCTAATTTATTAATACAATACCAATCCTATTTCAATTTCTTGTCTATAATTGCAAATTACCTGTGACGCTACTCTGCTAAGTTCTACAGCAACGTCCCCTCCCGAGTTACCAATACCGATCACTACAACTCGCTTCCCTTCATAACCTGTAGGATGTCTGTAGTCGTGACTGTGTAGAATTTTTCCTTTAAAATCTTCCTGTCCGGGAAATACTGGCATATTTTTATCTGCGTGATGACCAGTACAAATCATTACTGCGTCATACACCAAATCTTGTATGGTCTCAGTCTGACAGTTCTTAATCCTCAGCTTCCATGTACCAGATGTATTGAAGTCATCCGTTTGAGACAAACTAATAACCTTCAATTAACAGGAGAATTAAAATGAGGCTATAACAAAAGTACCTAACAGACTTTTTAAGGGCCGTAATTCAGGTACAAACGCAGGAAATTGACTGGTTAAATTCAAAAGAGGAAAGTCGTAAAGGCAAGAATTTTTAGACAAGACAAGGGGGCAAGACCTTTTGTGTGAATGTTCTTGGACATTTTCAGATGGTTGTTAAATGTTTTTGGTGAAATAAATCAGTTGTTAACTGTATTTGACAATTTGGTGTTTTCTGTTCTGTTAATTTTTGGTTTTTGTTACCTGTTAGAATTGTTTGTTGTTAATCATAAAAACCATACTATTAATAAACTGTTAATGAAGCCCCTCTGTTGCCACCGTTTTTAAACAGGTTGGGTATATTCCCAATCGGGATAATATATCCTAATTGGGATAATATATCCCAATTGGGATAAGTTATCCCAATTTGGATAAACGGATATATCTCAATTGGGATAATTGGTAAGTTTTTTTATGAATTAATATTTCATATTTAAATGGCGCCGCGTAATGAATCAAAAAGCATGATAAAACTCCATGATTTTAGTCATTAAATGACGTATTGTCATCTTCTGAATGATGCTACATTTAACAAGCAGGGACATTTTTCAAAACCTTAAATCATACATTTCATTTCTTCAATTTTCAACTGGTCACTATTTCTAAATGATTAAATCATGAAAACAGAAGAAAAGGGAAGTCGATGAAAACGTATTGGAAAATTGCTGAAGTTTAGTTTGTTGAAATATTCAAAGCTTTTGAAGTTTCAAACAACGTGCTTAGATGCTACATTTATGTCATTTTTTTTCGCACATGGCTAAAGGGAGGAAACTTTGGAAGAAATAAAATGTCATTTTCATTTGACTGTTTCTCCATACTTCATTTATTTAATAGCCAAAACCGATTTTGATTACACTTTCACAGTATGTTTTATGCGGTTGTAAACATAATTTCCTTTTGAAAGTAGAGGATGACATGCCCCCGCGCAAGGTTGAAGCAAATTGGCATTTTTCAGTAATATTTGTGTCTGTAAGACACATATGATGCCCCGCTAAACACAAGTTATTCTAGGTTGCACAGATTAACTATGTACCCTCTATTACTAAATCACCAAAAAATTAAAAGTTGAACAATGTATATTTTTGATAACAAATGAACCAAAATCAAAATACATACCACATGCACATCTTCAATATAGGGGCAAATGAGCTGCAAAATAAAAGCTTCCTAGCATCAAACCTCTAGGAGGGGTTGTGCGGACAATCTGTGTACCCTCTATTAATAATTCACCCAATAAATGACTAAGTTCAACAATGTGTATTTCTTCCAAAATTGCATCAAAATCAAAATCATTCCCATATGCACATTTTCAATATAAGTATAAAATATCTGCAAAATAAAAACTTCCTAGCATAAAAACTGTAGGAGGAGTTGCGTGGACAAACTATGTACCCCCTATTACTAAATCACCAAAAATGACGAAGTTAACAATCTATAATTTTGACAAAAATTAACTAAAATGAAAATCCTTTCCACATGCACATCTTCAATATAGGTACAAATGATATGCAATATAAAAACCTCCTATTATCAAAACTGTAGGAGGAGTTGCGCGGACAAACTATGTACCCTCTATCACAAAATCACTAAAAATGACTAAGTGACAAAAATTAACCAAAATGAAAATCCTTACCACGTGCATATCTTCAATATAGGTACAAATGATCTGCAAAATAAAAACTTCCTAGCATTAAAACTGTAGGAGGAGTTGCGCGGACAAACTATGTACCCTCTATAATAAATCACCAAAAATGACTAAGTTCAACAATGTATATTTTTGACAAAAATGCACCAAAATTCATATCATCAAAACTGTAGGAGGGGTTGCGCGGACAAACTATGTACCCTCTATCACAAAATCACTAAAAATGACTAAGTGACAAAAATTAACAAAAAGGAATATCATCTTTAATATAGGTACAAATGATTTTCAAAATAAAACTTCCTAGCATTAAAACTGTAGGAGGAGTTGCGCGGACAAACTATGTACCCTCTATGATAAATCACCAAAAATGACTAAGTTCAACAATGTATATTTGTGACAAAAATGCACCTAAATCAAAATCCTTATCACATGCACATCTTCAATATATAAACGATCTGCAAAATACAAACATTCTAGCATAAATACTGTTGGAGAAGTTGCGCGGACAAAGCATGTACCCCCCTCGGACGGACGGACGGACGGACGGACAGGGGTAAAACAATATGTCCCCGACTTATCATCGAGGGGGCATAAGTCGCAAAAGCATAAGTGTAAACTCTTACAAGATTAAATTATTACTAAATCAAAGTGACTGCTTGTTTTCAGTTATAAATCGATCATCGCAGAAATTTCAGCATTGTTTTGATAAAAAAAAATATACTGTCTGAAAACTCTAACCGTATAGATTTATAATTTGTATGTCTGATGATGCGCCAATAAACCTGTAAAATGTAATTCACGAATAACTAGCAATTTCTCCCAATTTGGATATTACCACTTATCCAAATTGGGATAAGTTATCCCAATTGGGATATATTATTCCAATCGGGAATATTCCAAACATGTTAAAAAGAAAATTGTTTTTTAAATGACGAATGAGAAAAAAGTGTCTGGCAATTTGAAAGCCGAAACAAAAATGAGGTACAGAGGGAAATCTACAATAAAAAAACCAAGTGAACGATAACTTCGAATCAAATCAATTGGCGACAATATGACAATGAAAAACCACATCAACGAATATCAAATATATGAACAGAAACGCTACAAAATTTAGGCAATAGCAACGTGAACCCTTAAAAAACTTGATTTATCACCAGGTGCTTCGATAGGGTAAACATGATGTTTTTTCAAATTTTACCCTTAATCAAGGCTGTCATTCGGTTACGCCGATAAAAATGATCGTGAAGGATTTGTAACGGCGGTTAAGTCTTGAGACCGGATCGTGAGGGATTTGGTGACGCCATCGTGAGGGATTAAATTGACAATTATTTTGAAAAAACTTGATATTTTGAAAAAGGAGAGAACTTACTGGGAAAAAGAAATGTGTCTGTCAAAATGATTATTATCAGACAATCGCATGGGACCAAAAAATATTTAAAAGGTACAACATGCTGCTCAGAATTACAAAAGGCGACGTTGAACCCTACTGACTTTTTGAAGATTCGTAGCACATTTTTTGCTCTTTTTGAAAAAATGCCTTTGCTCGGTATTCGAATTTGTGCTACAACGTTTATTCCTTATATAATGCTTACTAATGATGGGTTTGCTTTTTGTACTAGGTAAGCGATAGATATTCAAAATATGATTTTGTGCATTTCCATCCAAAAATGATCGTGAGGGATGAGGTGACGAAATTCATGATCGTGAAGGATTAAGCTTAACCATGATTGTAAGAAGAGAAATGTGTTTTTTTTTTCTTTTGCTCTCCTATTCATTTTTGTATATGTGCGTGTCTTTATTTTTCTTTACTGTGCCGTGCTCATGTTATGTCTTTGTTTCTTTGTTTTTCTGATGTTGCCATTGGCCTTGGATTGTTCGTTTAAGACTGACAGTTCGGTTCTCACTATATTCAGCAATATTACGATGATATCAAAAAGCTCATTAAACAATGATAAGATGCTATTTTTAAGTATTTTCAAAAGTGTAGTAGTGTTTATTATTGCATTATTCTTGTTATCGCGGGAAGCATGTGAATATATATTGAATCAAATTGTCGGATTCCTGAATTCTTGTCGTCTTCGTCAATGGTCTCAAAAAAGATTTAAACTTAATGTTTCCATATAACTTAATACCAAAGTTTCTGTGAATTTACTTTCTGTATATGCGCATTTCGACAACTTATAAGAAAAAGAAGGGAAACGGGGAATGTG
>MJUU01001579.1:3393-21610 GCA_002080025.1 Modiolus philippinarum
TTAAAAGTGTGCTTTTGTCATTGCCTTTGCTTGGCAATACGATGATAAACACTCGATCTTATTGTAATGATCCATTAGTGCATCCAGAGAGGGGTTCCGCGGATGTGACCTGTCTAATCATGGTAACGATCGGAAACGCCTGGTTTAACTCAGAGACATTTCATTCTTATATGTATGTAACGCTAATTTTGATTGGATAGCGTCAAAATTTTCAGGGGGTAAAATCCAAGGTTTACTGTCGGAACCAATAGCAACGTTTCTGCTCAAACGAAAACCAAATCTACGATCCCCCATTCAGATCCTAAAATATAGTAGGGTTATCTCTATATTACATTTAATTGTGTTCAACATAACATATTTTGAGACGGTATTTTCATCCTGTTGCCTGTTGACAAAATGAGGAAGTACTTAGACAAAAGCGAACGAGTTGTGATGTACAGCCGGACGGCAAAGTATCGATTTTCCCATTAAAACCGCCTTTCTCATGACCAGAGAAACAAGTGGAGATAATTGATTAAAATATTACCACCAGGTAGCGCTTTACAGACAAACAATTTGTTTATTTTACCTGTCTCTGGAAAACCCCTTATTTACTTACAAATTCAATATTATAGAAGTAAAGATAATTTTCCAAAAAACTTAATATATTTCTGATGGTGTTGCGCAAAAAATGATTCCCAAATATCATAAAACTACTATGAACTTTCGCATCAAACTTGACCTCTCAAAACGTAAACAAATTTTGGCGACGCGGAGGGTTAAAATTCTTTGTCGGAAAAGCTGACACAAATGCGTTACCGCGTATGAATATACCTGAAAATGGGCGTGAACAAACTTTGATATATGCTTTATTAATAGGAAAAAAGTCCCGACCGTTTCTTGTTTTGGTTACGGAGTTCTCTTTGTTTGAAAACATGCATTGATAATTAGATTTCTCCTCTCACTTTCGTAGATTTATAATATGCTTATATCAAAATGTACGTAAAGTTTACATGAAACACATATTTTTTAAGGTTCCATGATGCAACTAGAGTCTTAAAAAGTTGACTTTATCAACTTAGAAATATGAAATATATTTTTTTTCGGTTTGGGATTTTTAAAACCACGTGTTGAGGCGTGGTCTTGTCGCCGTTCATCACCTATTTAGCATGCAATAATAAGTATTCACTTCTTTTGATATGTTTGTAAATATTTTACACGTTACCAATTGTCCAAAATCTTATTTTCTTTCGTATAATTTAACCTTTATCGTATCCTGTTAAATAATAGAAATGGCAACAATAATTATGAGCATCCCCCCTTTTTCACCACTTGTGCATCAAACAGCTTGTACAATCGAGTGACCATTAATACAAGTTATGGAAAATGTTAATCTGGGATAGGAAAAACGATATAATATTTTAACTTTGAAATATTTCACGAATTAATTATTTAAAAGCCCATAATCGCACTTATGAAAACCAGGTCAAATTGAGGTCATGACTCGTCCTGATCTATTTTGAGATTGCCGTTAATAATATGAAATGAAGATCCAATATTATTCCATGAAATTGAAAAGACATTTATTACTGTTATTAAATGAGAAACAAACATTTTCTTCGCTGTTTTATTATTATTTAAGCTTTAGTCAACATTACTTCCTGGTGCAGTTGCGATAAAAATAATCACGTAATGCTAAAACATCACGAGGGGATTCCCCTTATTCGTCGGTTCGGAACGAAAAAGCTGACACAATTTCGTTATCCGCGATATATACCATTATTTCACGAATTGAAAGCTGGAGAATATTGAAATACAGCTTATACTAAAGGGATTTTTCGTTTCTAATTGTAACATTGAAGATATCGGCCTTTTTCTCTCGTCGGCAAACTAGGTCAGATGAAAACACGCTTAACTTTTTGTTAAATAGCAAAGAAACTAGATTTATTTAAGGCACTTTAGTGACATCAACAGAATCAGTAATAATGTGGGAGTGAAAGCGTTATACAACTTTAATTCTAAACATCGAAGATTTGTATTGTGTCAGGATTTTTGAACACGTGTCTGAGAAATTCTACTGACACGCATTTTCAATAAAAGTCACGTGACTTGGGTCATGAGAAACGCAGCCATTATAGACTTTGCCGTCCGGCTGTGTAAGACGCTGATTACTGCTCAAAACAGAAATTTCGCTATTGAAACGTTCAAAACCAGCTTGTCGTCAAACTCCCGAGTAATCATAGTAGTAAAGCTGGGTAAAAGTCTGGAATTTCTTCGCTGGCATTCAAGGCTGTGCCTTCCTCATATTATTATGTATATATAACGATTTATTTTATATTAATAACAGTAGTAGAAGTCGAGGATAACCTTTCCTTTCTTTTTCATATAAACATGATTACTCACAAATCTATTTTTATCTAGAATACACGATAAAATATTTGTAATACACATAAAAGAAAAAGAAACTTAACAAGTCATCAGAATAAAGGAAAACATTAATTAAAATGACCACCTAATTGCTCCACCATACTCTACCACTTAGGACGCTACTTAATGACGGACATAATGTGTGATCCATAGTACAGTTATATTTAAATAATTAAAATAGATTAATTGGTTAAATGGTCACGTTGATTATTTAATAAAATGGTCACTTTAATTAATTAATAAAATGGTTACTTAGATTAATGTGTCCAATTACGGACTAATTATACACAATTTAATAGTACAATGACCACTTGACCCTTGTCAAAATTGGCTCCACCAAGCTTTTAACATGGGCCTTATGGGAGGACCAGCGACTAGTCTAACAGGGATGACTACTATCCCGTGTAATAATTTTTAAAAATGCACTTTAATTCAGCGAAAACTCCCGATCTATGGTACTTCATACAGTAGTATTTGACTCATATGTTAACCTATATATATAAAATAAATAGCAAAAACAATGGAAAGGTTCAATGGGATATAAACAAAATTATGAAACAACATCTGTCACTGCAAACTTGTTTACATATCTGTAGATGTGATAGCCACTGTAGATGGGATTGCCGGTAATAGGGTGTGTGGTAAGAGAATTAATTTTAAACTATGTAAAAGTTTTGAAAAATATTGGCAAGATTTTAGAGAAAATTCATTAAAATCCAATGAGGGAAAACTCGTCACATACTTATCATTTAAAAATAGCTTTTGCAAAGAAAAATATTTAGATTTGAAATAGTTTAAATTAAGACAAGCCTTATGCAAAATCAGAATAAGTGCACATCCCCTTCAAGTTGAAACTGATAGATATTCCAAAAATTATATTGATAGATCTGAAAGAATATGTAAACATTGTTCGTTGAAACATGTTGAAGATGAAGAGCATTTTGTACTAGAATGTCCCAAGTATAGTTTGGAAAGGTCGGAATCTTTTAATGATGTTCTAAATTATTGTCCAAATTTTACGACTTTAAGCAACAATTCAAAATTCAATTGGCTGTTTATTCAGGAAGATTTAACATTACAGAAAGCTTTTGCAACTTACATAAATAAATGCTTTATTATCCGAACTAACCAATAATATATCAATGATTTATTATATATTTAACTTACATTTGTGCATATATATACATGTACATTCGAACTAACCATTAATGTCTCAATTATTAATTGTATTGCATATTTAAATTAGATTTACGCATATATATATATATATATATTCTTATTTATATTCAGATTATTCTTGGTTAATGTCCTGGCTCTGAACCTACCATCATTTGATTTGTTACGATAGTTGTACTTTATATATAATTATGGAAATCATTGTATCAAATTTTGTGCTCTTCATGGGCCCTATAATTGGATTAATAAAATATTCTATTCTATTCTATTCTATTGTAAATGTTAAAAATGCGTTGTATTCATTGGTTTTATTCTGTAAGGCTAATTTCTGCATATGTTCATTTCGACAACTTACTTTCTCTTCAGTGCACACCAAATCAAAACATTTGGAAATCTAAATCGAAATATATGCAAAAGCTGATAGAGAATATATTACTGTACATGCCAAAAGCTAAGGATGTGTGCAGGAGAGAGAGATCAAGTAGGTTTAGAAGAAACTGAGGGATAATTTAAAAAACTGACAGAATTTCGGGAGGGATCCCTCTTACACTGTCCTTTTTCTCTTTTGGTTAATCAGATAAATAGATAAAGGAGCGTGGTATTGGGGGGGGGGGGTTAATGAAAAATGTGAAAACAAATACAATCTTTCAGTAAAAGTCACACAAATATCACCCAAAATTCGAGAAGAATCACTATGTAGACAAAACTAAGTTTGTTTACACGCCTTCAAAGTAAATTAGATTAATACATTGGATCCCCACTTTTAGCCTAGTCACGTGACACTTGTTGTGGGGAAAATGTCTGACAATTCGCGCACCAGTCCCGTTTAATATGGGATTTCTGTAGTAAAATGACGACTTCTGGTGTTGTGGAGCACATAGAGGACACATTTTTATCATGTCCCATCTGTTTACAGTGTTATAACCAGCCGAAGGCCTTGCCGTGTCTTCACACGTTTTGTGAAGGTTGCTTAGAGGACTACATATCGAAGCACACTACAGCTGGTAACCAAGGAAGCGTCCAGTTTCCATGTCCAATTTGTCGTTTGGTATGTAAAAATTAGTCATATTAAGATGACATTGATATACAGTTAGGTGTGTGTTGTCTGAATTTATCTGTACATTGGACTGCAGTGTTTAGTAGCCAACATCAACTAAGTATGTTGTTTTGCCAATGTAAAGGGAAGTAACTCTATTTCATTATAAAATTGAGGTTTCATGTGGGTAACAACAACAAAGAAATATAAATAGTAAATGTAAAAGTAGGTAAAACAATAAACCACCTAAATTGGGCTACACTGTACATCAATATAAAAACGACATGTGAAAATATAAAAATGGCCCAATATTTCAACCAGGACAATAAGCTTGTTCGCAAAGTCACAAAATCATTTTTTGGGTTGGCAAAATTGGATGTCAACGATGAATTGCAATGTATAGTAATGGAACAGAATTTTTTTTTTTAGAACAGATTCAATAAATCTGTCCCCACCGTCAGTTTGTGACATGTATATCTTTTGTCAGCTTCTGTGTAAAGGAAAACACAATGTCATCAAATGTAGACGGAAACGGACACAATATTGTATACATTCATACACATTGTATATTTTTGTGATCTTTTTGAAAAGGAACGAGCAGATTTTGATATAGAAGTTAACAATGAACCAGTCACAACATCACTGCATTCGATTGGTCAAGAAGGCCAGGTAGGGACACATTTATTGGATCGACCTTAAATAGCTTTTTACACACTAGTCCGATTTTGGGCATGTTGGATCGGTAAAATGCCTAATAAATCTCGAGATTACAAATTTTTTCTACCGATTTACTTTTTCTAAATTTGAAATGTGTATTCCAAATATTTGGAAATTGTGAAAAATTTGAATGCTATACAAATATGTCAATTAGATAAAATATAAATCAAATATCGAAAATATTTATATCCTGTTAAACTATAAAATGTCTTCAATTCCGAATTTTATATCCTGTTAAACTATAAAATGTCTTCAATTCAGAATTACCAAATAACCTTTAAAAACAATTCCATACTTGTTAATTGAAAATGACATTTTTATGAGGCAGAATAAAAAAAAAATCTGTGTTTCCGGTAACCCGACCGACCATAGATTTTTGGGGCTAAAAATGCCTACCTTAAAGTTTTTTTGGCAATTTTTAAAGAAGCACTGTTAAAGTCCAGAAGTTACTCTCTATATGTCTATGTAAAAAGTTTTGGAAAAATAAAAAAAATTGCCTACTTATACAGCCCTAATTTTGAGGAGCATGTTACCTGAAACACGGGTATCTTTTTTTTAGGCCTGACATTAATTAATGATTACGATCTTGCCAACCAAACCGGTCCACAGGTACAAATTTTGATGTTGTGACATCACGTCTAATAAGCCTACATATACAAAAGGGATATGTCTATTTTAGTAAAGTTTAAAGGAGTTCCAATAGATAAAATACATATATCATTTATAAAAAAACAACAAATTAGGCAATATTTCTGTTTTTGTGACTGAAGTACAATACTCAATATTTGTTTTTGTCTCGCCTGCGACGAGAGTCGCTGAAAGCGAGACTTAAGTATTATCATTCTTCCGTAAATGGTGGTTTACAGTGGGAGATGACCCATGTGAGATCGATGCACGCGACCTCATCTCACACCGGTAAATGACCAACCAGATGTGTTGATTTTTTGTGATACAACAATCGTAACAATGACTAAACGTCATAAAACACCTGACGTCATAATGTTAGGAACACTCAAATGGCGACAACATTGTTCACACGGTATAAGTATCTAGACATTTCTATCCGCGTTTTACAGAAGAAATAGGAACTTGCATTCGGTCAAAATGAAAGATCGGGATATCTTTCACTCGTGTAAGAAATTCTACGTCTTTTACTCTCGTTCCGCTACGCTCCACTCGAGAAAAGATGAAATTTCTTACACTTGTGAAAGATAGCCTGATCTTTAATCTGACCTTATGCAAGATCCTTTTATTCTCCTGTTACGGCATCGGTGGCTGCGGTAATGGCGGCATCATAAATTTTCTTAAATCCTTATTAACTTTTAAAGTATGCAACATCTTTTGCCCACAGGTAGCTTATGGTGTAAGCTTTCCAGCATCACATGTTTCAGATGACAATGACCTTGTCTTCATGGTTCAATGACTTTATAAAAATTGCGACATAGTTTCACTTTCAAGTTGATTTCTCTGGATTTGCAATACATAGATCCGTTATAATTAAGTGTATTGATGTGTTACGTGTATCTTAGTGGGTGCATGCCAGTCTGCCACTTGTCATTTGACCTCGACATCATTCACACGGTTCAGTGACTTTGTAAATTTTGCGACATAGTTTTACATTCAAGTCAAATTCTGAGGCACTGAAATGTACTATATTTTGTCTATTGCTACATCTAGGTGGATGAGTGCCAATCTGACACCTGTCATGTAGCCTTGACCTCAATTTTACGGTTCATTGACTTTGATCACTTTTCTACTCGAATACTTATTTCTCTGTAACAAGAACACCTACATTTTTGTAGATTCATCATATTTGATATCAGCTACTGTTCTAGCCAGAATTCGAAAAGGCATGTCCATAAATAAAAAGGGCACTTTACTGCGTAAATCAAATCTGAAAAAGGGCACTTTCATATATACGCAAGTCACGTTTTTAAGAGGGCTTCACTATCCTGTACCAATTTAAGGTTTACATACTCATACAAAACACACAGCACATTTTACTTTATACGCAAGCATAAAAAAAAGAAGAAAAATACAGCTGAATGTATTCAAGTTTATTAAGATGAAAAACAACAATTAAAGTTGTTTCAGTACCTGGTTTAATTATTTCAAAGACTTTGTCTGGTGAGCATTTACTCCATGTATATATAATTCCTTGATAAGCATAACGTTCACTTGACACTAAAACATTAAAGTTATCTTATTTGATAGACAATATATTTACCATCATTCATCAAGTAATGAATGATAAAGTGTGAAATTATTGCAAGAATAGTAAGTCAGGGTAAAAGCAAAAAATCTTATAGCCATTATCATAATGATTATTAATTGAATGGAGAATTGTGCAAGGGAGGTAATTAATGAAGTTTATACAAATGGTCTTATGTTGATTTCTGTTTTAAAATCATTATATTAGTGAATTGATTGCTAAATAAACATCATCTATCCTAATACCTGCCCCAATCAGCCCTAATTAATCATGTTAATCAGTCTAATAAACTTGTTTACCGGTCACAAAGCTACCTGTGACTGTGTTGATTGACATTAAATCAATAACCGTACATTAGGATAACTTTCAGGTTGACAAAATACGTGTATGGGAGGTTTTGCGTCACATGCAAAAAGGCACTGGCGCCACAACAAAAAGGGCAGATGTGACCAAAAGGACACTGGCGTCATGAAAAAAAGGGCTTGCGCTGCTCCAGGAGTTTTATGTCTACTGAGAACACTGGATATATTGCTACATCTAGGTGGATGCATTCCAGTCTGACACCTGTTATGTAGCCTTGACCTCAATTTCATGGTTCATTGACTTTGAACATTACTTTACTTTGACACTTATTTCTCTGTAGCTATGATACCTAGGGTCATCATATTTGGTCTATTGCTACATCAAGGTGGGTGCATGCCAGTCTGACAACTGTCATGTAGCCGTGACCTCAATTTCATGGTTCTTTGACTTTGATCATTTCTCTTTAACTAGAACACTTACAGGTGTCATATCTGGGCTGTTGTTACATCTAGGTGTGCACATGCCAGTCTGGCATCTGTCATGTAGCCATGACTAATTATTTTGGTAAAGATATGCATATACAGGCGAGACATTTCTGTGTTTGATGTTGTCATTTTCATCTATTTGCAAATTGCAAATACAATGAAGTACAGACATAAACTAACATTAGCAGCAGAAAAAAAGAAACATTAGTGTGATTTAGAGGGAAGGTGGCCCGGGGGTCTCTTCCTATATACAATGTATTGGTATACACAGACATACCGCTGGAATGGGTCACTTTTTGACAAGTCAAATATATCAGTGGGGTGCATTTTTCATCAAGTTAATGGGTGTATAATTTGGCATACCAAAGCAAAATAATCAGATATCCATAAAATTTATGCCCAATAATTTTAGTGAAAATTGTATGGAAGGCTTTGAGAGTCTGAATACCTGAATCATATATCATACACAGGCCATTAGAGGGTAAAAGAAACAAAGCATAATTGCAACCATTTTCACTGACGGCAACACTACTTTAATGAGAAGTAACATGATTGATATTACTTTATTTCTCTTTGCAGGATAACTTTCTACTGGTAGGTGCATGGCCCAACAGAAATCCCTTACAAAACACCATCCTACTTTCTTTTGAAATAACATAATTTTATATTATTTGTTTCTTTTGCAGGATATACTTCTACCAGAAGGTGGAGTGTCAGATTTCCCATATAACCATTTGATAACAAGCTTAAAAGATGCAGTTTTGTCATCTTCACAACACAACAACCAGTCCGGTTCAAAGGGTGATAGACCTGAATTTCCACTTACAGAGAGGCCCACGTCGAAGAAGAGCACTGTTACATTTTCACAGAGATTTGGTCAATTTGACAGTGGCCCAGAAGGTTTTGTAAATATTTCTGGTCTAGCTATTTGTCCAAAAACAGGACGAATTATAATTGCAGACTGTAGCAAAAATACAATTACAATTTATGTTCCAGATGGTGATACAAAACATGCATCATTTAAGTGTGATTGTTCGATTCGTGATGTTGCAGTTACAAAAACTGGTACGATTCTAGTGACTGTCAGTCGGTCAGGAAATGCCATCTTAAGAGAGTATACATTTGACGGAAATTTAATAGCACAATATGGAGATGTTTATAAAAGTGAAAATCCATTTGGTATTGCTATAAATAAGCGAGAGAAAATTGTAGTAACTAGTCTTCAGAGAAACCGAATACACATTTTCACTGATAGGAGAAAACATGCGGCTTCTTTTGGAGCCGGTGGGGAAAATTTAGAACAGTTTTTGTTCCCGTATTACGTAACTACAAACAGTAAAAATGACATATTAGTGTCTGATAGCGGAAACCATAGGATCAAAGTACATAAAACAGATGGTAGTTTGCGTTGTTCATTCGGATCTCAAGGTTCCGTTCATGGTTCTTTGTTCTATCCGTTGGGCATTTGTGTTGACGATTATGATAATATTTTTGTTGCTGATGCGAACAATTACCGTGTTCAACTATTTTCACCAAAAGGTGAATTTCTTGCTTGTCCAGTTCAAAATACATTCCAGTTAGGTATAGATGTCAAACCAGTTTGTGTGGCGTACACTAAAAACCAATTAATTGTATCTCTGCGTGGTACTAGGTTTTCTGAAATTCAAATTTATGACTGTGATACAACAAAATTCAAAAGAAGACCCAGAACATGTTGTGCTTGCTGCTTTTTCCGTGTAGGCCATACAGACGAACATATAGAAGCATGGTCCTAAATTAAACCAAGTGCAAAATGTTTAATATAAACTTCAGAATTAAATAAGACATGAAGAGCTTATATAAATTAGCAATGTTAACTTTTTACAATCTAGTGGATAATCTTAAGCTAGTCAGCTAGCAGAAGTAATGTGTGCCAATGGTATTTATTTGCAATATGTGTTGATATTTCAAGGGCATTTTCAACTAAACAAGGACGTATAATGAGAAGGATAAGAATCTTGTGGTGTCACCTTGAATAAGCAGCCACCTCATTAGAAAGGTCAATTTGAATAAGCAGCCATCTCATTATAAAGGTCACCTTTTATAGTTCCCTTCTTAGTATATTATATATACAGTGAAACCTATCTAAACTGAACCCCTCTGGGACTGAAGAATTTGTTCGGTTTAGACAGATGTTCAGTATACACAGGTTCAAAATATAAAGAAAATGATAGAAAAACTACACATTGTGTTTGGTTTAGACAGGTTTTCGGTTTAGTCGGGTTCGGTTTAGACAGGTTTTCAGTGTATATAGATTAAACCTCATTTTAAAGGCCACCTTTCTTAAAAGGCCAGTTTAACTCCTTCACTAGATGTGAGATTTTGTCAATTTTGGTACACTATCTTTAAAGCTTTAAAACAGCATAGATATAATATTGATGGTCTTAAAAATTGTTCTGGCAGTACAGTATATGTCACACTCTACAAAAATATAAATTTTGTGAAATTCTGTATGCTACTTTTAAAGCCTTTAGGTGCAAATTGTGGTGCATTTTTTACCTATGTAAACTAGAAGTGACAAAAAATCAATGAAAATGTCTTAATTACAAACTTCAATCACATGTATTGAAGAAAGTACTTGCTATAATGAAACAAAATTTTCTCTAACATCGTAAAAATGTATCTGCTTTAAGAAAAGCATGATTTGATTAAAGTTCATGTACATGTACATCTTTTCCAGTAGTTAGCTGTAAAGTGAATGCATAACAAACGTCCCACCTGAAATTTTAAAAAGCAAAATGAATTTTTTTTAGTTGCATCTCCTTCTCATTATACATGTAGGTCCTTGAACTGAAAGATTGGTTTGAACTGTAAATTTTGTATGTGTTCACACACCTTTATATGTGTCACAATATATATTGTCTATAATATGATAGTCTTCTTGCTGGGCACTGTCAAACATTTGTTTTACAGGCATTAAAACAATTTAGGAGTCTATAAATAATCGACTCTCATTTTCTATCAGCTACATTTTATATTATTTGTGAAAACTATGTTTTAGGTCCTTGTTTAGGTTTTTGGATTGACAAAGTTCTATATGTTCTATGAATGGAAACTAGTTAATGATGTTAATTATGATTTTTTTTCACATCAAGTTTAGTTTAAAAGTATTGCTTGTTGATCTTTGCCTTCAAGGTTTTTTTTTAAAAAGAATACAAGAATTGGTCACTATCAAAGGCTTCAGTGAGTTCCTTTTTTAGGCATGTTCTTTCCTTCCATTTCTTATCATGCTTATTGTTTTGTTTATCTGTACAAATGCTGTATTCTTGTTTATGGTTTTGGCAATCATTACACCAAAATTGATATATTATTGAACTGATCTTGGACAAAAGTATTTGAATGCTACATTTTTTCTATACATCTATATTTCATATAAAACCTAACTTTTAAAAGAATTATTGTGAAGATAATTCTGATCTGATCATACATGTCTAAATGAAAATTCTGAGTTGGTCCAAAGTACTTTGAAATTGATAAGGAAAATTGCTTTACAATAATATTTGTAAAAAAATGTTTTACATGAATTGTATAGGACAACGACTTGGCATCTGAATACTCTTCTCCAAGGTCCATACAGTTAAACACGTATATAACACTTCATGTTAAAGACTTAAGGTCAGCAGATAGTTATAACTATAACGCTAAATTGTGTGCAATCTTGTGATACAAATGTATAAATAAAACCTACATGTGTCCATCTTATGTGATAAAGAAATATATGTTTGTGTTGTAATGGTAACAGTGATTTATACAATGTTTTTTAACCACTGCTTTGGTATTCTTATATTGTACATTGTAAGGTTAGCTTCATACATTTTTTTGTACTTTACTTATTGAAAAGGATTTTCACAAATCTTCGATTAATACTAAGTTTAACGTTTTAATATGATGCTTCTCTTGGCATTAAAAAGCCACCATGAGTCGTTTCTGATATATTATTCATTTTTTTTCAAAAGAAAATAGCTCTTGTGAATTGATTGTTATAGATTAGGTGCTTGGAGTACCTCAATGAGAATGTACATACGACAGACAATAATTCCAATTTAAGCTGTGATATTTTATTGTTTTGTATTTTGTTTTTATTTTATAATTTGTGTTATATAGAATATAGGTTGTGTTCTTCAAAAAAGGAAAAGGATTTCTTTTGTACTTATAATCAAAATGTAGTTTGGGCATGGTGTTCAAATAAGGACAATGCTTGATTGCTTCTTCGCCGTAGAATTTGAGGTGCAATGTTTTAACATGACTGACAGAAGAAGAGGTATAACTATTGTTGTGTTATATCTCACTGTCTTACCAATTCATTACATGCTCTACCTTCTGTTTATGTGGCATAGCAGCATCACACACAAAATCTAGGATGAAGGAGTGATGAAGCAATGTCAAATGGAACACCATTGTAGGTCTGATAGAACTAGTACTGTTCAAACAGGATACAATTTGTACTGGTACATTTGTAGTAATATTTAATAGTGGAGTCCTGTATTTTCAGCTTTTTATACCCAGTAATATCCATGCTATAATTCTGAATCATACAAGAAATTTGGTAGAATCAAGAATTCTCGCTGTAAAATTCTGGATATCTCAATTTCCTCTGGAGGAAGTTAGAATTCCAATTTTAACAAACTGTCTTAGAAGTTGGAATTTCCATTTGTACCAAATTGTCCTAGTACAATGTAGAAGATGGAATTCCCATTTACACTTTGAGGATTCTAGGTCTTACTGGATTCCAAATATTATAGCATAAATATATATATATATGTCTATTTGGTTTCAGTCATTTGTGCCAAATTTCGCAAGATCTGAATTTTTTATCTGTCTCGCTTGAATGTTTTGTCCCATCCATTAATTTTAGCTCACCAGTCCTGAAAGGCCATGTGGGTTATTGCGGTCACTTTGCATCTGTTGTTCGTTGACAGTCGTAAACTTTTTCCAAAATCATCTCTGAAACCACATAGTCAACTTAAACCAAACTTAAAGGTAAAAGGTATATGCAACTCAAAAACTGTTACAGATATAAAAATAATAATGATCAGCATGACAAGATCTACCTATCCTGTGACTTTGAATTTTTCTGATAATGAAATTTGGAAGTACTACCTTTTATCCAAAAATGTTTCAATATATTTTGATTTAAAAAAAAAAAAAAAAAACTTGAACAATCAATTGCAATAATGTTCAGCATATCAAGACCTACCCATTGAGGAATGTTGAAGTACTGTATAGCTGTTTCTTTTTTTGTGGGGTTTTTATTTCGCAGATAGACTAAAATTGTGAAAATTAATAGGACCTTTGATAATCTGCAAAAATTTTAAAACGCTTAAATTTTTTGGCGTTCTTTTTCCACTCAATCAGCGAAAATTTTTGACCCACGAAAATAACCCGCTATAAGGTAAATCTTAATACCTATATAAGAGTTATAGCTATTTAAAGGTCAAATTTTGGTTATTCTATACATTTATTCTTGTATTAGAGGTTAAATTTTATTTGCAAAACTGCTCAGCATGTCAAACTAAATTTTGTTTTCTTGGAAGTTGTCTGATGATGTGTCTGTACCAATATTGCCTCCATTGGACTGCTTAGTTGTCTGATGAGTCTGTACCAATATTGCCTCCATTGGACTGCTTAGTTGTCTGATGAGTCTGTACCAATATTGCCTCCATTGGACTGCTTAGTTGTCTGATGAGCCTGTACCAATATTGCCTCCATTGGACTGCTTAGTTGTCTGATGAGTCTGTACCAATATTGCCTCCATTGGACTGCTTAGTTGTCTGATGAGTCTGTACCAATATTGCCTCCATTGGACTGCTTAGTTTAACATAGAACTCAAAACACATCACTGAAACTAAATGGCCAGTTGGAACCAAACTTGGTCACTATTAAGTCTTACTTAAAAACTGTGTCAGGCATATCCCTGCCTTATCCACAGTGGGGAAAACACTTAAACATCAGACCTTATGGGAAAAACATATTCAAAGATCAACTCCTCTGAAACGTAAGTTGGTCAGTCGGAGTCCTGCTTGGTCACAAATGTCCTCAGTTGGTCATGTTGAAAAAGTCTGCATCAGATCAAAGATGGCTGATGGCTGGAAACATAGTTTAACATTTGCCACTATGGGAAAGGATTCAAGATGGCAGCCAGCTGGGAATTTAGTTTGAAAGTTGATCCTACTGAAAAACATATTGAGAAATCACCTCTTAAACTGCTTGGCTGGTTGGATACAAACTGTCAAGTCTGCATCACAATCAAGATGGATGCCAGCAGGGAACATACAAAAGTTATTGCAGTTGAAGTAAACATATGTGTTATGGTCTCATGTTCATTTACTCCATATCCTTTCGTATAATATATAGTTTAACATTGGACCCTTTTGGAAAGTATTGAAAGATTTTGAAGCTGCAAAGTAAATTGGAACATAACTTGGTAACAAAAGTTCTTTGATAGCCCTGTAAAAATGTGTCAAGCATGGCCTTATGTAAGGTGGCAAGGCAATCAATATGGACCTAAGTTTCACTTATTTATCCCCTTGCCCAACGAAGTTGGGGAGGGGATATAGCGTTTGATATAGCGTTTGACCCGTTCGTCCGTTCGTCCGTCTGTTCAAACTTAAGACCATATATCTTTTGAATAACAAGTCGTAGATGGACAATGTTTTGTCCATGGATGCATCTTGAAGAGTACTTGAGGTTGATAAATAGAATAGATGGATTTGACCTTCATTTCATGCATGAGTGACTCAGGTTAAAGTTTTTGTAAGAGTCCAGATCTGGGAAACTACAACCTGTAGAGGAATAATATTTTGTATGCAGATGCGTCTTGTAAAGTTACGAAGCTCCAGATAAATATTAGGTCACTTTGACCTACATTTCATGCATGAGAGACTCAGGTTAAAGTTTTTGTAAGAGTCCAGATCTGGAATACTACAACTCATAGAGGAATAATATTTTGTATGTAGATGCATCTTATAAAATTATGAAGCTCCAGATAAAAATTAGGTCACTTTGACAATCATTTCATGCATGAGTGACTTAGATTAAAGTTTTTGTAAGAGTCCAGATCTGGGATACTATAACTCGTAGAGGAATAATATTTTGTATGCAGATGCGTCTTGTAATGTTACGAAGCTCCAGATAAAAATAAGTTCACTTTGACCATCATTTCATGCAAAAGTGACTTAGGTTAAAGTTTTTGTAAGAGTCCAGATCTGGGATACTACAACTTGTAGAGGAATAGTATTTTGTATGCAGATCATGCGTCTTGTAAAGTTACAAAGCTCCAGATTAAAATTAGGTCACTTTGACCTACATTTCATCCATGAGTGACTCAGGTTAAAGTTTTTGTAAGAGTCCAGATCTGGAATACTACAACTCGTAGAGGAACAATATTTTGTATGCAGATGCGTCTTGTAAAGTTACAAAGCTCAAGATAAATATTAGGTCACTTTGACCTACATTTCATGCATGAATGACTAAGGTTAAAGTTTGTGTTACGGTCTGAATTTTAGATACTACACTGTATAGAAGAATAATCATTCATCACTAGATGCATATGCTTTAGGTATGAGGCTCCTGATTGAAATAAGGTCACTACATTTCTTGCATGACTGGCTCAGCTTTAAATAACAAGCCAGATCTTGAATGGTACAACTTCCTTGAGTGCTTATAATACTAGACAAACATTCAATAAACGGGCGAGGGGATTAGCTGTCGTTTCCGACTGCCCCTTCTCTTGTTCCTTATGGCAGAAGACACATTCATAGATCTTCTCCTGTTAAGCTGCAAAAACAAATTGTGACCAGAAATGGACACAATGGTTCATGGTTGGACATGTTTAAAAAGTGTAAGTCCACACCTCATCTAAAAAAGCTTTAAATGGGATCTTGGTTTAACGTTGAAGCCAGTGGGATAGCACAACCTCCTTATTTAGCCATCTTTGAAAAATGTTAAATATTTGGCCATTAAAAATAAGTACTTTAGCTAGAAAATGAAATGCAGCTGTAACATTAAGGTTATTTGGACAGCCTATATCAGCCATGACCAAGATGAGTGATACAGGCTCTTTAGAGCCTATTGTTTTGTTTTTAAATTCTTGCCTCTTCTAACATAATTTATTTTCAGACTTTATTTTTTGTTTTGTATAATTTTTTTTNTCTTTTTCATGCTTTATTGTCTACAATTTGTATTTGTTTTATTTCTTGTTTGGCATTACAAGTAGGCTACACACATCTTCAAGAGAGTTTTGGCCCTTGTGTTAGTTTAGACAACTCTTGTATGGCATGATAATTAATCAGAATGTCAGATTATAATGTTTTGTTATTATTGTTTGTACAGTTGTTAATGAGTTGCACTATTTATTGAGTGAAATATGTAAATTTTAATATAAAATCTATAATGCAAAACTTTTTTATGTTTCTTTTTAGCTCATCTGGCTTAAAAGGTCATGTGATCTATTGCCTTCACTTGGCATCTGTTGGTGTCTGTCCGTCAGTTGTCCTAAGTTGGTCCCCTTTGGAAAATGTGTCTGGCAAGTCCCCATCAGATCCAAGAATGCAGCCAGCGGTGAACATAGTTTAACATTGGCCCTATGGGAAAACACAGTCTAAGATCTTCTCCTCTGAGACTACTAGATCAGTTGGAACCATACTTGGTCACAATGGTCCTTAGTTGGTACACTTTAAAAAATGTGCCCTGCAAATCCCCATCAGATCCAAGATGGCCGCCAGTGGGAAACATAGTTAAACATTGGCCATGAACATGTGAGAACACATTCAAAGATCTACTCCTCTGAGACTACTTGGCCAATTGAAACCATACTTGGTCACAACTGTCCTTTATTGGTATGAGCTAGCAAGTTACAGTCAGATCCAAGATGGCTACCAGCGGGGAACATTGATTAAAATTTACTGTATTGGAAAACACATTCAAAAACCGTCCCTTCTGAAAGTACTTGGTTAGTTTGAATCAATCTTGGTCATAGTAGTCCTTGTGTAGTCTTATTTAAAAATATGTCACACAAGTCTGTAATCCTAGATGGCTGCTAGCGGGGAACTTACTTCAACATCAGATCCAAGATGGCAGCCAGCGGGGAACATAGTTTAACATTGGCCCCTACGGGAGAACACACTCAAAGATTTTCTCCTCTGAGACTACTAGACCAATTGGAAACACACTTGGTCACAATGGTCCTTAGTTGGTACCCTTTAAATAATGTGTCCTGCAAATCCCCATCAGATCCAAGATGGCAGCCAGCGGGGAACAGTTAAACATTGGCCATGAACTTGTGAGAACACATTCAAAGATCTACTCCTCTGAGACTACTTGGCCAATTGAAACCATACTTGGTCACAACTGTCCTTTATGGATATGAGCTAGCAAGTCCCCATAAGATCCGAGATTGCTGCCAGCGGGGAACATAGTTTAACATTTAACTGTATGGGAAAATGCATTCAAAAACCTTCCTATCTGAAACTACTTGGTTAATTTGAATCAATGTCGGTAATAGTAGCCCTTGGGTAGTCTTATTTAAAAAATTTGACTGACAAGTCTNTAATCCAAGATGGCTGCCAGCGGGGAACTTACTTTATCATTGGACCCTATGAAAAAACACATTCAAAGATCGTCTTTTCTGAAACTACTTGGCTAATTGGAACCTAACTTAGTTACAACTTCATCAGTTGTCTGTGTCTTGCAAGGCGTCAAGCTTGGAACTTAGTTTAACATTGGACCCTATGTTAAAACACATTAAAAGATCCTCTGAAATTACCTTTCCTATTGAACCCAAACTTGGTCACAATAGTCCATTGATGGCCCAACTTGAAAAAATGTGTCCAGTTAGTTCGTATT
>MJUU01001580.1:1399-19160 GCA_002080025.1 Modiolus philippinarum
GGGCACTTCCAAAAACGCCAGTTTTCTGTATCTAGTTTTAATTATTTTTCCAAGGATACATTAGATATTAAAATATTATATAGGATATCAAATATTAAAATATTAAACAGTATATTAAATATTGTTTCCACTTCCTATTGCCTGAAAATTTACCTGTCAAATTTTACCTGAGAAATGGCGCAAATGAAATACAAGCTTGTGGAGTAAATGAAATACTCCACTTTTCCAAAATTGACGCACATGCAATGTGCCCGGAAAATTTGCAAATCACTTTCTTATGGGTATCATAACACTGTCAGTCACATCATGGAGGTATAAACATAGAAGGAGCTACAACAACAGGACTTCAATCGTTCCATCTGCTATGCCGCCTGTATTACGATAGCTCGATAATTGATCATGTTAATTGGAACTCGGCATGTGATAGGTTCGAAAATTATAATTTTTGATAGTTATCGTATTTGCGGAAACTGCCGAATTGATTATAAATGGCCATAAATGACAGTTAAAACTAAAGAGAAAATCTTATCAAAATTGTTTTGTGAGACCAAATTTCATATTAATTATGAAAAAGAAAGGAAATGGGGTAAATGTGCACACAAGACATACGTCGACACATGTATAACATTATCATGATTGCAAAATACACCACTTGAATAAAAATTCGGACCTATATAATCAATATATTTTAGTTATATTAGTCCCATTGAATAAAAATTAAAATTGGGCAAACCAGATATTTGAAAACTGAAACAGGTACATCCGACTGAAATAATACAAAGAACATTGAACATTGGATAATGCAGCATAGCCGACGTTTTTTGCAGGGAAAAAGAGTACAAGATGACGATTGTTGTCACCGCACAATAAAATTCTGACTTTTTTTAGAATTTAACTTCCGCAAACCTTGAGTACTAGTATTTCTATCCCTTTTCTTTAAAAAAGACCAATGAATATTCTGATACTAGAAATTGTGTCTATTCTAGCTCTTCTTAATTTTTCATTTGAAATAGGACACAGCTTTGGCGTGAAAAATAAAAGCTAAGACATTGTACTAGTAACTAAAGTATGTCCCAATTTATAGAGATGAGTTAACAAAAAAAAAAATAATAATAATAAAATGGCTTTTATTAAAATCATTTCCAAAAAGAATAGTAATGGTTTAAAATCTCCAGTGAAATCTCAGACAAATATGGTCCAAGGATAGATCTATAAGCTATATAAATATTTGACATGCAAATAAATGAAGTTCTAATATGACTCTCTTCTTTCGCTTTGGAAACAAAGCTATCTTCTAATTCCAACAATATTTTTTAGCACATGCGTATATTTTGTACAAAAGGACATTGGTAATGTACAATTTCACATTTTATTCACTCAACATTTATTTAATTTTATGTAAATAATGTTTTAAATAATGAATCATCCCAAAATCCACATCAAATAATGACAATATTAGAAATTTACAACAGTTATTAAATTTAAGACTCTGACATGAAATTGACATAACTCACCTAGCAACGAATGTGTTGTTATGAAATCGTATCTATGTTGCATATCGTGCTCTACGATTTAAATATAAAACTTTTAATTTTTAATAATTTTTAACGTTAATAAAATTATAAATATGAGTTTTATTCCCTTTATTTTCTATTTTGGCTTCAAAAATACATAACTAAGCAGTCATATAAATCAGAAACACAACCAGCTCATACTTATGTCATAAATTAGTGCTAATTTTTTGTTGTAGCTCCTTCTTTACTTCCATGGTCACATAAATTTCTTTCTGAGCTTTGCAGAATTCTCATTTCCAGATATTTATTGTGCTTTTAAATAACATCATTTCCAATTAATGGCAGTAGCTTGGAAAGGAAACAAAAATATTTTAGATTACATCTGTTTATTGACAAATAAAGTCACCAAAATTTGTGTATAATTACAAATGTTTTACCCCTTTTCATATACAAGGGAATGGTTCACCAACATATTCAGTATTTTGAATGAAGGCAAAATATGAAGTTAGTAGGAGCAATGTCCAGTTGTGACCAGTTGACCGTTATTTAAACCACTGGACATTAACCAGTATGTATATTTAACCCAATCAGTGAAGAATATTGACCAAAAATTATTAGATATAAAAATGTTTGATATCAGAAATAAATTAAAAGTGTGGTCACTCATATTTAGGTCTTTCTGTAAGAAGTAAAAGTGTTTATCTTTTTTTGTCGATTTCTTTTGTTTACTGTTTTGCACTTTAATTATTCAATTGCTTCTAAAAATTGATGTTGCAGTTGGTAAACATGTAAACAAACATATATCATAATTATGATGTAAAAAAAACTTTTATTACCAGGATATAAGTTATTTTAGTTCAAAAATGTATTGTTTTTTGCTTCTTATACCATTATATAAAATTACCATATTTCTAGTGTGCATATAGCTTATAGAAAGAAAGTAAATGTATTGATGTTTTTACCTTATTGATGCAAGTTTACAATTGATACATTAAAGGATATTAGGGGTGATGCCCAATATTTTATGACAATTTGCAGCAAACAACTAGGATTGATATTTAGGATTTTTGCACATCAACAGTTGGCCCATGGTATTATCATGAATTTCTGAATTAAATTTTGTATCACAAGAAAGTATATGTACATTATATATCAATATGTTTTTTTGTGCTATTGATGACTTTTTCATTGATAAAAACAGTCTAAGAGGGGAATACCAGCGTGCACTTGTTTACTTAAATTTCTCAAATACTGTTGTGCATGGTAAGCGAATTAAATCACAGATAAGATTTAACAGGAAACTGCCAATGTTTACAAACATCTCATTGAGAAGAAAATTTGGACAGAGTTCAAGGTTGTCTTTGTGCTTACGCATTACCATACGCATGTTGATGTATATTTACCTATGGAATTTAATTTTGATCCAGATTTATAGTTCAGCAAGTTGTTTTGTGTTATTGTTCTGAAGGGTGAAAAAGTTGGTTAAATGGGATTGGGCCATAAAACTTTCCATGCAACAATTTCTTTATGCAACTTAGAAAATCCATAGTGTTTTCTTTTCTTTTTTTTTCTTATGATAGACTTTTTTTGTGAAGAGATATAAGTATTAACATTGGCATCATTGCTTACCATGCACAACAGTATATGAAAAAGTGCAAGGTTTTGACCCTCTAAAACTATTTTGTCAATAAAAAAGACTAACAATATAGGGTAATTTGCATAATATTTTCAATCTGTTAAGAGATAATTAATTTATAGCAAAAAAGGAAAGATTAACTTTTTGATAATATTCTATAGGACTAGGTATTTACTTTTGTTTATAAAATATCAGTACATTTCTTTTTTCAAATAAAGAAAAACACCCCTTGAGCTGACAGTGAACAATCATTTTCTTCCTGTACCTAGGAGCTTAGCTGAAACTTTAGAACATCTTTATTTTAATTTTATATAAAAGTGTAAGAGGAAAAACAATACATTTATGAACTAAGATACCTATTATCCTGGTATAAATAAAAAAAAAATTGCATCATAATGTATGTTTGTATTTGTTTACATGTTTACCCAAAAAAGTGCTAAATAGTTAACAAAAGGAATAAAAGAAATCAACACTTTTTACTACTATTTGTTTCAAATATCATAAGTTTTCTGTTTGAACTTCAATTCAAGTTGGTCATGACTTAGGCCGTTATTTTTTTATTTTTAGTTTTACGACTCCAACCGACCCTAAATTTTGTCAAAATGAAAAAAAAATAAAATTGATAATTGCTCAATTTTTATTTTTTTATTCCCTCCGACCCTGTATTTTTTATCCCCAAAAAATAAATTCATGCATAATTGATTAAAAAAACCTTACTTTGTGCTCTAAATAAGGTTTTTATAAGTACTTCAATTCTTATTTATTTATTTCCAACATTATTATTACTGAAGAGTCACCATCTTCAAAACACTAGTCATCACAATCTTGAATAATTTTGATATTGGAAAAAAAATCAATGATCCAGGAAGATTTTTTTTTTTTTTTTTTTTCCGTCCTCCTACTATAATGATCATTGACTGAAATTTTCGTAAAACTAAAAATATAAAAACTGTGGCCTTATGGTCATTATTTTTGAGTACCTCATGTTAATAAAAGTATTATCAGTTAAATTTTTGTATGATTTGTCAGTCTCTATATAGTCTACAAGTCAAAAGTTGAGTCTTTTCTTTTTTTAGCATTCAGTCATTTCGTTATTATTATTTTCAGAATATGGAAATTTTTCTATTTTTTTTTATCAGTGATGAAGTAATAATAACCCTATTTTTAAATCTGTATACAATTTATCTCTGTGTGCATTGAAATCACCTGTTATTATGATCCAACCAGAAATCAACATGTCATTGCCCTCTATTCAATTGTTGTTTATCAGATTGAAAAATTTTCTACCTGGGGTCGATTTTAAAATTTTAATGTTTATTGTAGGTAAATCTGACCTCTTTTCAAGGTGACCCAAATTATATTTTGGCTAGTCAAGATTAATGTAAACATTTTTTCATTGATTGGAAAAACAGGGTGGAATTCATATTTTAATAGTAAATCAGCTATAGTACAGTTGCTTATTGATAGCTCGTATTTTTCCCATATTTTTGGGAAGGACTCTGAAATTGGTCCGATTCATAGAATATGTACTGACATATGTTATAGATTACATACACAAAGAATGTGGATTTTAAGTACGAACTGATAGTGTAAATACATGGTATATGACAGTCTGTATATATATGCACTGGGGAGACACAGACCCTTATGATTTTAGTATCTGCATTAGTATTTTAGATTTTAAGTGAGGGTGTATATAGTGACTTTTATTAAATATTGTACTTCACTGGATAATCCATTGGAGGTGTTCCATAATTGGAAGGATTTACAATCAAAAGAAGAAAGAAAAGAAACATTGGATATTTGCTAATTGTCACATGATCATGCAGCTTAAGTTGTTTTTAATAACCACTTCATATTGTCATATCACCCCATATTTATGGTCTGGTAAATATTTTGATTCAAGTAGAATAGGAAACTTTTACCCAACTTTTAAAGTTTTGTTTTGATTTTTATCAGGAAAGTAAAAAAAAGAGAAAAAACAAACTGTCAGCACCCGATCCTGCTTTAAAAAAAAGGGAAGGTTCCAGTCTATTTTCAATTTTTTCCTAAATTAAGCACCAAATTAAACAAATTTTCAGAAAAATGAGGCTTCTTGGATAGTTAGTAGAATATATCAGAATTACCTGCCTCTTCTATAAATATAGAAACTTCTGCTTACTGCTGAGGCTCACTAGACCCTATTCAAACCATTGTCTTATATTAGACTTCAATACCCTTAATATTCAGAATCTGAGCTTATATACTGTGGTAGTGACTACCAGAAATTTGTTGTTTTGCTGGCAGGTTTTGCCTTTTGCCATGAAACTTTCTGATTTTTTGTAAACAATAACTGGACATTGTTGACCTAGAGGTATAACTGCTAGATCTAAAATAAATTATCTCAGTACCAACATTTTTGCATACAAATTTACTAGACACTTGCTAAATGCTGTTTGTCAAATGGTGTTTTGAGACAAAAAAAAATTGATCGAATTCAAATTTTCTTTAGCTTTTATTTCTATTATACATTCAAAATCAGAGTTTATTTTTATAACATTTGTGTTTTTTTTAAACCCTCCTAGCTATATATTATGTAAGTTACATTGTCCAGACTTTCATAATCATAAAATTTGTGAAACAGACTGTAATAAAATATTAAACATGAATTACAATGGCAGAAGTTAAAAATCTCATTTTTTAATGAAATATGATGTCATAAAATGTAAATTAATGAGGTCTTCTGGTAATAATTAATTTAGTTGTTTTAGGATAATTGTCATGTCCCTTTGCTCATGTTTCAGTTTAAGTAGAAAATATATTTTGTCTCGCTGCTTGTTTTTTATTCATATTTTTGCATTATCCTATAAAATATTCAAAGACCAGACATTTATTTTTTTTTTTGAAGTTTATGAAGTTATATTGATGCAGATTTCATGACAATCCCTCATTTGTATGTATACATGTATAAGAACATGCATCCTGCAGTGAATGAAGTCAAGTGTACTGTTAATACATGTACATGAGCTATCAACATAAGGCTAGGTACTGTGGGATTGGTATAAAGAGGGTCAAAGAAAAGATCTAGAAAGGTAAGATGCACGTACATGGTGCAATCTATGGAAATGGCAAAGACATGCTTGTCTTGTAAGCAAAGTTTTTATTGCTTACAAGATCATTTTACAGTGAAAATATTTGTAACAATAAACTATAGACCATGATTTTTTTTGTCTCTCCCAGGACGAAAAGTCGCAAAAGTGAGACCGGATAGTGTTTCCGGCAGTGGCATCATCAACAATTGCAAACTATTGTGAATTAACAAGCTTATGTTATTTGCAGTTCCATAGTATTTGATGTGCAGTTGCATTAGTATGGGTACAACTCAAATCCCTACTTAGTTTATAGCCCTGGCCCCATAGTCACGCATGAACAATCACAGTTTTTAGCAAGCAGTTTGTACAGCCTGTACCAGTAGTCCTAGCCACTTGATATTGGACATGCAGTTGTGTCTTGAGGAGAACATACTGATTTCATGCCCAGATGGAGGCCCTGGTTGGCTGGTCCCTTAGACATGCATGAACGATCACTTTAAGTTTTTAGCAAGCAGTTTGTACAGCCTGTACCAGTAGTCTTAGCCACTTAATATTGGACGTGCAGTTGTGCTTGAGGAGTACATACCGATTTCACACCCAGATAGTGGCCCCTGGCACCTTAGTCATGCATGAATGATCACTTTGAGTTTTAGCAAGCAGTTTGTACAGCCTGTACCAGTAGTCGCCCCTGCAAAATGTGACCATGGTTGACCATGGTAAACCATGGTTTTAACAGTTTTCATTAAATGGGACACCATGGTTGACTAATGGATTTTATCAAACCATGGTTAACCATGTCAACCATGGTCATGTCCATTGTTGGCAGTGATTGACCATGCTAATTAAAAGGATTATAAACAATGCTTTAAAGTTTGTTAATTTGTTTGTTGATGTTTTTATGTGTATTAAACTTGTCTCTGTTCACCTTAGTGCTAGCCTTAGAGTTCCTCTTCACTTCTGGCACATCTGTAACCTTGATTTGAGAAGTTGTAAACATGTGTAACAGTAAAAACTTTTGATAAGGTGGTGCACATTGATTTTCAAATTTTGCACAATTCTCACAATTTGTATTGTTTCTTTACTTTCGATGATAAATGTCACTTAAGTTAAATTGTTGTACCCCCACTTGTGAGTGGGTGGTATATTGGAATACCCTTGTCCGTCCGTCTGTCCGTTCTTCCGTCTGTCCGAAGTTCGTCTATTGCCGGGCCGATTTCTTTCAAATTTGGTATTTGACTTTATATACAGGGGGAATGCGTCGTCTCCCATTTTGGTCACCTTTAGATATCAACTTCTTGTTTGGCGGGACTAAGCCATTTTTCCCTTTTTTTTGAATATAGTGAAAATTTTCGTCACACTTTTCTCAGCTACTGCTTGGTCGATTTATTTCATGGTCAATCATGATCATGCATTGTCACATTTCGCAGGGGCCTAGCCACTTGCAATTGGACATGCTGTTGCGTTTTTAGAGGAGTACATACCAATTTAACGCCCAGATGATGGCCCTGGCCCCTTAGTCACGCAAGAATGATCACTTTAAGTTTTTAGCAAGCAGTTTGTACAGCCTGTACAAGTAGTCCTAGTCACTATATATTGGGCGTGCTGTTGCGTCTTGAGGAGTACTTGCATATTATATACCAAGATGGTGGCCCTGGCCCTTTAGTCATGCATGAGTGATCCCATCTTAATTATTTTTATGGCTGCTGCAGTAGATCAATGAGCAAATTTAAGCGATGTAAGTGTGCAGTTTATTATAGGAGTTATTAACCTATGTCAATAGGGTCTGTAAGTCTCGTCATGTGACACCGAGATTTCACCATAAAATTGAAATTCAAAAACGTTTCCCTCCAAAACATGACATTTTTAAATCTAGTTTTTGTTTATTATGTCATTTTGTCATGTAAAATGCAACTTCCGGGTACAAAAATTGAACCCAGAAGTTTCAAAATTGAATCAGACTTACAGACCCTATTTCTTCAGCTGAAGGTGACAGTGAAATGGAAGATTTTCATACACTTACAATGTTGGGTATATCAGCCTAGTTTCTGTTTTTCGGGGTAACTGCTATATATATTCAATTTGTCTTGATTCTGTTACTAAGAGTTCTGAAGCAAAATTTTATAGTGTTTCAGTATGCATTGGTCACACATGTATTTACCAGTATTGCAGTGAACAATTGTTTTTTAAATTTTATGTGAGTTGAAGTTTGTCATTTTTCCAAGGAGGGGCATGATTGAGTTGACCTGGCAATTTATTGAAATAAAAGTCTCCACATGCACTTTTTCTTTATAAACATGAAAGCTCAATGTTTTGGTATATGGTCATGATGATTGTATCTTCATATTTGAATTTGGTTCTAGTTGAATGAATGTATACAGAGTAATACTGTAAACGTGGTTATTTTCAAGGGGGTTAATTTGGCAAAGTGCCATACCCAAACCTTTCTCGTGGTTATAATGTTCGCGGATCTTGGAAATTTGATTGTAAAATGTTTGTTACTAAAAGTATTCGTGTGGGGGTTATATTCGTGTAAAATTCCCAAACATGAAATAAGTGAAAATTTACACGTTTATAGTAGTCCTAAAAGAAGGAGGAGCTTCTTTTGTCCGTCTGTCTGTTCATTATACTTTGGTTCTATCCTTCACAGGATAAGTTTATTTTGTGATTAAATTGGGTAAATTATAAACAAAGAAACAGGATATATAGCAATTTGTTATTAGTTCAGTAATATTTTGTATAACGTAATTAACAGTGCAATTGATTGTAAAAAACCACAAATTACAATCAGGATATATGTCATAGCGGGGGATGAAATTCCTACATTTTTGTTTACATGTTTTACTTCCTAGTAAACAAACTAATAATGATGATGCAATAATGTTAATTGTCTATTCGCCCTTGAAATGGTACCTGAAAAAAATATTTTTTAAACTTATGAATATTTATAACTAATTTTGGACAAGTATATAAGAAAATCTACAAGATGGTCCTGTTTCACGGAATCGTGCACCTATATAATTCAGTAAATCGTGTATAATGTTAAAGTTGTTTTTGACTCAACATGGAATATCATGCCTGTTTTTGTAGGTATTTTTCACAAATCACACTCCCATGATAATCTTTTAAATGATCAACCGTACACCTTTCCAACCCTTTCATTTAAGTTCTTGAAATCATGGAGACAAAAAATGCACAGGATATTCCATTCTTGATGGCCATTTAATGCAGTTCTGTAGAAACATAAGACTATGAAGAAGTTGATCCTGTCAAGTACTTGTTGACTTTAACTAAGCCAGACATCTGTCAATTTCAGGTTGTGTTGTTGTTTAAATGTAGTACTAATTAACCTACATATATCCTACACACATGATAAGTATAAAGCCAAAGGTTAAGGTGTAGGTCACTTTGAAGTTACTGCAATTAAGTGCAATATGTCATGTTGACCCTGGATAACATTGTTTGGTCGAACATGAAAATAGAGATGAAAGTGACTATGAAGCCTATCTGGTTCTTGTTTTTGGGATATATATCTCAAGGCAAAAAAAAAAAACAAAAATGTAGGTATGATTTGAACTTGGGCAACATTTAAATATTCAAATATATAAGTGTGATTGGACAGAATATCACTTAAAACAATTTTCTGTCCATTTGCTCCTATAACTGAGACTTAGATCTGTTTTGATCTACAAAGATAAGGTCCAATCATATTGTTCATATGCTTAAAAGTTATGTATTATGTTTTTGGCATTGACCCCTAAACAGGTATGATTTCTGCAATTACAAAAGTTCAGAGTCCCTTTATGTTGAAATGTTAAGATGTTCTGTGTATCAGGCGGGGAAGTGGTTGAAATAGAACAATAGAAATTGAGCTCTCGTTTAAATGAGGAAGAAATGTTACTTTTTGGATTGTTTGCCATAGATGTGTAATTGTAAAAGTTATTTCCAATGAAAAAAATGCTAATATTTTTCATTTCTTTATTTTGAATTTATATAAAAACAATGTAGATTGCCGCAGGTGAACGCATAGATGCATATACGATGCATAAATCGGCATAAAAGATCAAGTAAGTCTCTGTCTTTCAAAGTGGATCCCCAAAAAGGCCATCTTTAGATTTTGACCAAAATTTGTATACGGATTGCCAATATCCCTGTTTATCCATGTGCAAATTTTTATATCCACCCTTTGTGGGGTTTCCCCAGAATAAAAGTTCAAACACAATCGAATTTTTATCTCCTATGCATTCTTTCTGAGGTTTCTTTCGGGAATCAACTTTGTATAAAAAGGAAACTGTCAACAAATCTCTTTAAAAGAAGATCAAATAGTAACCACCCTAATATTACACCTAAAGTACTAATTAACAGGTGTCCGAAAATAAAATGAAAATGCTTAAAGTAATACATCCCCCTTTAATTGCCTCATATATTTATCTCACAGTGAGTACAAATCACTCCCGAGCTAAAAATATAATGAAAAGTCCATTTTCTCCCTACTTTAAAACTTGAAAAAAGTGGATCCTGAAAAAGGCCATTTGCAGAAATCAATTTCATATGGTTTATACAATGCATAATTATATATTTAATAATACTCCTCAATTTTGCTTCCCCCATGCCCTTTGAGGGTTGCTAGAATTTTTTATCATATTTTTGACCATCAGATCAGAGTTGGTTTTGAAATAATGTTTTATGAATTTATATATTTGTATATTTTTCATATATCTGTTCCTTACAGTGATTGTTGCAGCATAAGATGCATAGTATGTGAAATGTAAAAAAATACCGCAAAAATTAGAAATATGATTTTTTTATACCATGGCTGTCTCATCACACATCTTGTTTATTTGATGAGATGGTAGGTAAACAAATTTACAGGGGAGACAATTTTTGTGAACTACTTCCCCGCCTGTGTATGTTCTGTGTAAAATAAGATATTGTTGGCATGTTATTAAGGCCCTGCTTTGTCCTTCTGTCTCTTCCACATTTTAAAGCATGATATACTCATGGCCTACATCATAGCAGACAACCATGCTATAGAAATTCTATCCAGTTTACTTGATGTTGGAAAAGGCTTTTGATTCAAAAGGTCTGTCAGTAAGAGCAACACAAAACTATTAGAAAATCAAGATGTAAATACAATGGGTTGCATTTATAGGTGGAGTTGACATATCGAACATTTAGTGATTAATGGCATTGCATCTTGGACTCTATAATTGGCAATATATGATTACCTCTGTTGAACATTTATTACAGTGTATTAATCTATGGTAAAAATGGCAGCATTTTTACTACAGTAATATTCACTTTTGTTGAAAAACAGCAATTTCTTCACCTCTGTGGTGAAAACTACACTGTATATATATCTCTGTGGTTATGGCAATATTTTTACCATTTTTGTAAAATTTGCAATATTCACCTTTTTGGGAAATTGCAATATATTCACCTCTGTGGTGAAAATGGTAACATTCACATTCTGTGGTCAAAATAGTTATATATTTACCTCTGTGGTAGAAATGTCAATATATTACCTCTGGAAAATATGGCAATATATTTTCATCTTAGGTAAATGGCAATATATTGATATATAATGATGATATATTTACCTCTGAGGTAAAAATGGCAATTTATTCACCTTTCCCATAATAGCAGCTACTTTTATAATATGCTGACTTTATGCCAATTTGTGATTTGGATGACATGTGATTTGTTGCAAATGAAAATATGACAGAATAGTCCAGGTTTTTATATAAAGACAGGTTATTTACCTCCTGTATTTATTATGGCTACATTCTGTACATTGTTATCATTTTTCCTGAGATTGACATTGTCTGTTGCATTACTGACTGATTGACTGAGATAATTTATATGAGTATGTCTGTTGTACTGTGGTATGAATGGAAGCAATAGACATTGTAGTATTGTGTAGTAAAATGCATAGCAGTGAATTAACATGCACATAAATACCACTGTTACATGTGCAGGTTATAAAACTGCTGCAAAATGGTAGCATATTTTAAGTGGGTTTACAGCAGTTCGCAGGACAATAAATTATATTTTTGTTTTGACCTTTGTCCATCACTTTGTCATTCTGTTCATTCTTTCCTTTGTCACAACTTTCATCAATCTTATCTCCTGTATTGTAAATTATGCACTTGACACTTTGTCACAATCTATGTATGGTCATTCCATTTTTTGGGATACATTTAAAGACCTGTCAGAGTATGGTACTCAATTTAGGTCAGAGTAGTTTTTGTCAAGCTTTTCTCTGCAATACTTGAAAATTTATTAGTCATGCTATATTGTTATTGAATTTTCAGACATGTTCATGATGTTGGGATACTACTTCCTTTTTTCCAACATGACCGAGGTTGTCAATTTTTGACACTTTTAACAGTCTAGATAGAGTTTCTCTACCATACAGTGCTAAATGAGACATATTAGAAACTTTGTATGGCCATTTCTTATTGTGTAGGTTATTAGAAGCTGATGTTAAGTGTTAGCAGTGGCTCATCGATGCTTTGCTGTAAGAGTAAAGCAATGTTAGAAAATTTTACTTAGTAACCGGCTGAAAATTTACCTAGATTATAACATAAATCGGACAAAATCGAATAATAAAGTGATCAATGCTTGTAAATATAATGTAGATTAGTAGTACTATAAATATACGTTTGTGAATAGTAACAGCTGTCATACTGCCACAAAACTTAATACACATCATCAGTGTCTGACTCACCGGCACAGTATTACATCAGATATAGAACATTGCCAAGTTGTATTTTGTCAATTCTGCTTATGTAGAAAAAGCCACGTTGATTTTGCAAATTAACTTTCATGATGCATTTTGCAATGTTATACAGCTTTGATGTCAATTAACAGGATTTTAATGCCTTTTGTAGTATTTCTAATGCAAATAACAGATGTACAGATCAATGTATGATACTGAAATTATGTCTGCATCTAATAAACTATAGTAATTCACACATGTGCATAATTCTCCTCAGATTATGCAGTTTTAACTTACTTCCCCCTTAAATGATAATTTGAATTCATGTATATGTTTTTTTTCACTTTTTTTCCTCATTTAATTATTTTTTTTCTTTTATTTATTTTTTTTCAACAAATGCTCTTTTAGGGCAAATGTCCCCAAAAATGCAGTATACAACATAAGGGGAGTAACTCTAGCAGAAACTTAAATATTGTTTTTACATTAGGTAGTGTCCGTGAATGGGCACATAAGAAAAAATCTTAGATTTTTGAGGTACTGAAAAGATGGAAGGGGAAGATAGGAATTAAAATGGAGATATTTGTTTTTTGCCCACAGATATATGCCATTTATCAAATAAATTTTTGGAAATATAAAATTCAATTGAGGTGGGAATTGTTTGGACAGAAGTATAATAATTTTTTATATATAAATATAAAATTGTTTGGCTGTTTATATTTTTCTTATTTATTTGCAGAAATTAAAAGATCCAGCCACAGCTTTAACAAATCATCAGGTAATGAATTATACATGATATGTGGTTACTTTGATTATGTTTATACTTGGTGGACAAGGTATTGATCCAATGGCATTTATGGTCCTTGTGTATTGACAATAATGCAAAAAAAAAAAAAAAACACCAGTGTTGGCCAATTTTGGGGTAAAAAGTAAATCAAATAAGAGTATATAGTATTCATCCAGTTTTATAAATGTTTGTTGACAACCCGGCATCCATGACAAGGAAAGACAGGGTCGTAGCATTGTTCGACATTTAGCAAAGAATTCTGCTCAAACTGGTGCTTGGGGCCGTCTTGAACTTACTATGAGGTATGAGCAAAGCTCATTGTTGAAGGCCTCATGGTGACCTCAAGATGAAGAACAACAATAAAAGTGTTGTTCCTTTGCCTGTTTTTACCATGTATTTGTAGAGACTTTGTCTCATGTGCATTTACTCCATGTCCTTTCATTCATCATTTACAACTGGAGTTTGTCTCTCCTTCAGTGTGGAGTCCATAGAAGGATTCCCCGTGCGAGAGATGTATGCTCTCTATTTATACCCCCGCAAACAAAGTTTGGGGGGGTATATAGGAATCGCCCTGTCTGTCTGTCTGTCCGTCCGTCTGTCCACAATTCTCGTAAGCGCGACTCCTCTTAAACCACTGGAAGGATTTTAATGAAACTTTACACAAAGGAAGGACACTATATGGAGATGTGCATGAAGGAATATAATTATTGTCAGAAACCAGGAAGGGAAGATAATTTTACTTTGACTTTTCGTTGATTCCCTATGAATGAGTTACCTCGTAAGGGCAACTCCTCTTAAACAACTTGAAGGATTTTACTGAAACTTTACGCAAAGGAAGGACACTATATGGAGATGTGCATGAAGGAATATTATTATTGTCCGAAACCAGGAAGGGGAGATAATTTGACTTTGACTTTCATTGATTCCCTATGTATGTAATCTTTATGGGTTACCTCGTAAGCCCACCTCCTCTTAAACCACTTGAAGGATTTTGATGAAACTTTACACAGAGGTAGGACACTATATGGAGATGTGCATGAAGGAAGATAGTTATACCCCTGCTACATAGTAGTGGGGTATACTGGTTTACCTCAGTTAGTCCATCTGTAACCACACTTTTCTCAGCAACTACTGTACAGAATGAAATCATAATTTGGCAAAAACTTTCTCATGATGGTCCGATGTGTATATACAGATTTCAAGGTTACCGCATAAATACTTCCTGTTTGCCGAAACTTCATTGTTTTTTTATTGTTGTACAGCATGTGGAATTTTTCGTCACAATTTTTTCTGAAACTGTAAGAGGGATTTATTTGTTGTTATGCACAGAGCTTCCTTATGGTCCAATCTATCATGTGTTCGGATTTCAAGGTTACGCCGTAAGCACTTCCTGTTTGCCGAGACGCCATTGTTTTTCATTGTTGTACAATAGATGGAATTTTTCGTCGCATTTTTTTCTGAAGCTGTAAGTGGGATTAAATTGTTGTTTTGAACAGAGCTTCCTTATGGTCCAATCTATTGTGTATTCGGATTTCAAGGTCAAGTCATAAGCACTTCCTGTTTGCGGAGACATCATTGTTTTTTATTGTTGTACAATATATGGAATTTTGAATTTTTCGTCACAATTTTATCGGAAACTGTAAGAGGGATTCAATTGTTGTTATGCACAAAGCTTCCTTATGGTCCAATCTATAGTGTATTCGGATTTCAAGGTTACGCCTTAAGTACTTCCTGTTTGCCTAGACGTCATTGTTTTTATACGACCGCAAAAATTTTTGAGGTCGTATAATGGTATGGTGCTGTCGTTGTCGTTGTCGTCGTCGTCTGTAGACACTTTTGTTTTTGGTCAATAACTTAGGTTTCAGTTGACCAATCCTTAAGAAATTTTAACACAATGTTCCTTGGCACAAAAGGAAGGCCTAGCTTAGTTTTGGTCATTGTGGCCCCACCCGTTTTTAAAAAAGGGTGAAATTTGATGTTTTCACATATTTTACTGTAGAATCCTTATTATTTATCGGATTTTGATGGGGTTTCTTTCAGTGTCCTCCTGAGGAAATTTCCAATCAGTAGTATGCTAATGGATTTCACCTGGCATGTACCGTTTAAGAGATAAATGGGGCCCAAAAGGGGCGAATTTTAAAAATTTAATTTTTTAATTTTTAGTCCGATTTAGATGCAGTTTTTTGCAGTGGATTCCTTATGAAAAATTAACATAGCACTACAACATTAGATTTTTGATAGCTTGTTTCTATCCAAGCTATGAGGGGCCTAACGGGGCAAAAATTGCAAACATGCGGATTACCTAAAATTTTTATTTTTCATCTGATTTCAATGGGATTTTTTTCTTTAGATTCCTCTAATTGAAGGCTTTCAGTAGTGTGTCCACAGATTTAGGGTAGCTCTTATGGTTTCCGATCTATTAGGGGTCAAAAAGGCCAAAATTTGCAATATCTAGAAATATGTAAAATCTTTATTTTACATCAGATTTTGACGGGATTTTTTTCTTTGGATTCCTCTCAATGTAAGCTTTCAGTAGTTTGATGTAGCTCTTACTGTTTCCGAGCTATAAGGGGTCAAAGGGGTAAAAATTGCAATTATAAGAAATATTTGAAGTCTTTATTTTTCATTAGATTTTTATGAGATTTTTATCTTTGGATTATTCTCATTGTAAGCTTTCAGTAATATGGCAGTATATTTTGCTTTGCTCTTCGGTTCCAAGCTATAATGGGTCAAAGGGGCCAAATTGCAATTTTTCAAAATATGTGAAATCTTTATTTTTCATTGGATTTCAACCTGAGTTTTTTCTTTGGATTTCTCTTGATGGTAGTCAACAGAATTTTTGAGCTCTTACAATATTCTAGTAATAAGGGATTAAAAGGGCTAATTTTTATTTTCACTAGTTTGTGTCCAGTTAATTTATGTGTCAAGGTCTTTATTGTGTCAAGCAAATTACTGTGTCCACATTCATTTTAGTTTACACTTGTTCAAATTTCAGTGGTCGACATGCTGCGGTCGTATCATGCTGCGTTCGGCGTAGCCCTTTATTCATTGTTGTACAATATATGGAATTTTTGTCACAATTTTTTCTGAAACTGTAAGTGGGATTCAATTGTTGTTTTGCACAGAGCTTCCTTATGGTCCAATTTATCGTGTATTTCAATTTCAAGGTTAAGTCATAAGCACTTCCTGTTTGCCAAGACATCATACAATACAATGTATATGGAATTTTTCGTCACATTTTTTTTCTGAAAGTGTAAGTGGGATTCAATTGTTGTTTTGCACAGAGCTTCCCCATGGTCCAATCTATCGTGTATTCGGATGTCAAGGTTAAGTCATAAGCACTTCCTTTTTGCCGAGACAACATTGTTTTTCAACATATCATTGTGTTTATATTTGTATTGTGTCCTTACCTGTATTGTGTCCCTATACAATTAAATTTGCACTTGCCACATTGATTCAGGGTTCAATGAGCAGGGGTATATCAGGCTGCCATTGGGTGCCAGCTCTTGTTATTTCAGTTATGGTGTACTTGTTTGTGAGAGAATTTCTTATATGGATATACTTTCATTCTTTTAAATTTTGGCATTTATTTTTGTAATTTAGAAATTTAATTCTGACCACCTGTTTAAAGTGCCCACATCTCACTATTTTACAATGCCAAGTGTTCTTACAATCGACTTGATGAGTGCCCTGTGTTTGTCTATATGTTGTAATTGTCCATTAGCTTAAGACACTAGTGCTTTTGTTGGGCAACAGATGACAGTGATTGTAAGTGCACTTTGCCAGTTTTATAAATGTTTGTTGACAACCCTGCATCCATGACAAGGAAAGACATGGTTGTAGTGGTGTTCGACATTTAGCAAAGAATTCCGCTCAAACCGGTGCTAGGGGCCATCTTGAACTTACTATGAGGTATGAGCAAAGCTCATTGTTGAAGGTCTCATGGTGACCTCAAGATGAAGAACAACAATAAAAGCGCTGTTCCTTTGCTTGTATTTACCGTGTATTTGTAGAGACTTTATCTCATGTGCATTTTTT
>MJUU01001580.1:31725-45410 GCA_002080025.1 Modiolus philippinarum
ACCTGTGGTTCCTACATCAGTTATACAGATACCCACACCAGCCTCGTTTCCTCCTCCCACATCACAGGTTTTATAACAAACAGTTCTATATTTACAGGTATTGTGGTACCTTCCTCTATAGTCACCTCCGTACCTGTGGTTCCTACATCAGTTATACAGAAACCCACACCAGCCTCGTTTCCTCCTCCCAACATCACAGGTTTTATAACAAACAGTTCTATATTTACAGGTATTGTGGTACCTACCTCTATAGTCACCTCTGTACCTGTGGTTCCTACATCAGTTATACAGATACCCACACCAGCCTCGTTTCCTCCTCCCAACATCACAGGTTTTATAACAAACAGTTCTATATTTACAGGTATTGTGGTACCTACCTCTATAGTCACCTCTGTACCTGTGGTTCCTACATCAGTTATACAGATACCCACACCAGCCTCGTTTCCTCCTCCCACATCACAGGTTTTATAACAAACAGTTCTATATTTACAGGTATTGTGGTACCTACCTCTATAGCCACCTCTGTACCTGTGGTTCCTACATCAGTTATACAGATACCCACACCAGCCTCGTTTCCTCCTCCCAACATCACAGGTTTTATAACAAACTGATCTATATTTACAGGTATTGTGGTACCTACCTCTATAGCCACCTCTGTACCTGTGGTTCCTACATCAGTTATACAGATACCCACACCAGCCTCGTTTCCTCCTCCCACATCACAAGTACAGACTACAGTTATAGAATCTACACCAATTGTTGTATCAGCCCCTCCACCTGTAGTTCAACAAGATATTGTTGGATCGGTTGCCTTGGAAACAGCACCATTTCAGGTATGTAGTGTAATATTTTTTATAAAAATGTCATATTATCAATAAATTGAGTTATCTTAGTCATGAAAATGCAAAAACCATTTTGCTGGAAAATGATGCAGGTTTTAATTTCATCAACATCCGGTTGCACTATTTCTAGAAACTGACATGAGACATTTACATGATTGACCAATCGCCAACTGAGATCAAATTTACACACATGTTGATTATGATTTCGATAACAAATCTATCAGGAGGTGTTTATATTGGCTTGAAATTAGAGAAATTGCATTTTATATTAAGGGATCTTTCCATAACTCATCATATGAGATCTATAAAGAAATTTTCTGCTTTGTCTATCAGTCATGCTTATGTTAAAATCATTTCCAGGATTTTCTATTTTTTTTATGCCCCCGCCGGCGGTCGGGGGCATTAAGGTTTAGCCTGATCCGTACGTCGGTACATCCGTCCATACATCCATCTATTTGGTTTCTGGATGATAACTTGAGTATCCTGCATCAGATCAAACTTGGTCACACGCTTACTAATCACCCAAGACAGAACCCTATTGATTTCCGGCCTGGTAGCCCCAAGGTCAAGGTCATAGTTGCTGAAAATAGACTAAAATTTCAATAAAAAGCTGGTTTCTGGATGATAACTTGAGTAACCTACATCAGATCAAAATCAAACTTGGTCACATGCTTACTGATCACCCAAGACAGACCCCTATCGATTTCTGGCATGTAGCCCCAAGGTCAAGGTCACAGTTGCTAAAAATAGACTAAAATTTCAATGAAATTTTGGTTTCCGGATGATAACTAGAGTATCCTACATCTGATCAAAATTAAACTTGGTCACATGCTTACTAATCACCCAAGACAGAACCCTGTCGATTTCCGTTTTGGTAGCCCCAAGGTCAAGGTCACTGTTACTAAAAATAGACTAAATTTTCAATAAAATTTTGGTTTCAGGATGATAACATGAGTATCCTACATCGGATCAAAATCAAACTTGGTCACATGCTTACTAATCATCCAAGACAAATCCTATTGATTTCCAGCTTGGTAGCCCCAAGGTCAAGGTCACAGTTGCTAAGAATAGACCAAAATTTCAATAAAATTTTAGTTTCCAGATGATAACTTGAGTATCCTACATCGGATCAGAATCAAACTTGGTCACATGCTTACTAATCACCCAAGACAGAATCCTATTGATTTCTGGCTTGGTACCCCCAAGGTCAAGGGCACAGTTGCTAAAAATAGACTAAAATTTCAATAAAATTTTGGTTTCCGGATGATAACTTGAGTATCCTACATCGGATCAAAATCAGACTTGAACACATGCTTGCTAATCACTTAAGACAGAACCCTATTGATTTCCGGGTTGATACCCCAAGGTCAAGGTCACAGTTGCTAAAAATAGACTAAAATTTCAATAAAATTTTGGTTTCAGGATGATAACTTGAGTATCCTACATGGGATCAAAATCAAACTTGGTCACATGCTTGCTAATTACCCAAGACAGAACCCTATCGATTTCCAGGTTGGTACCCCCAAGGTCAAGGTTACAGTTGCTAAATATAGACTAAAATTTCAATAAAATTTTGGTTTCTGGATGATAACTTGAGTATCCTACATGGGATCAAAATCAAACTTGGTCACATGCTTACTAATCACCAAATACAGAACCCTATCAGTTGCCAGGTTGGTACCCCCAAGGTCAAGGTCACAGTTGCTAAAAATAGAGTAAAATTTCAATAAAATTTTGGTTTCCGGTTGATAACTTATCGGATCAAAATCAAACTTGGTTACATGCTTACTAATCATCCAAGACAGAATTCTGGGTTGGTACCCCAAGGTCAAGGTCACAGTTGCTGAAAATAGACTAAACTTTTTTATGCCCCGCAGCTGGGCGGTCGGGGGCATTAAGGTTTATCCTGATCCGTACATCGGTCCGTCCGTCCATCCGTACATCCATCTTTTTGGTTTCCGAATGATAACTTTAGTATCCTGCATCCGATCAAAACCAAACTTGGTCACATGCTTACTTATCACTTAAGACAGAACCCTATCGATTTCTAGGTTGGTACCCCAAAGGTCAAGGTCACAGTTGCTAAAAATAGACTAAAATTTCAATACAGTTTTGGTTTCCGGATGATAACTTGAGTATTATGCTTAAGATCAAGACCAAACTTGGTTACATGCTTACTTATCACCCAAGACAGATTCCTATTGATATCTGGGTTGGCACCCCCAAGGTCAAGGTCAGAGTTGCTTAAAATAGACTAAAATTTCAATAAAAGTTTGGTTTCCGGATGATAACTTGAGTATTCTGCATTGGATCAAAACCAAACTTGGTCACACGCTTACTTATCACCCAAGACAGAACCCTATTGATGTCCGGGTTGGTACCCCCAAGGTCAAGGTCACAGTTGCTAAAAATAGACTAAAATTTGGTTTCCAGATGATAACTTGAGCATCTTGCATTTTATCAAAACCAAACTTGGTCACATGCTTGCTTATTACCCAAGACAGAACCTATCGATTTCTGTGTTGGTACCCCCAAAGTCAAGGTCACAGATGCTAAAAATAGATTCTTATTAAAAATAAGATTGTTTGTGGGAACTCTGCATTATATCAAAACCAAACCAGTTCCAATTTTGATATATATATATATATATATTGTACATAGATATGCCTTAAATGATTTGGGGGTTTCGATTTCAAGGAGGGGGCATCCGTGTCCCATGGACACATTCTTCCATTTTGTTGCAGTTGTATTGAAGGTACAAGAATAGTGCTATACAAAAAAGTACTGGTACATATCACAATCACGTTTCAATAATCCAGTTGGTTTTAATCCCTTAAAGTAATCCAATATGATCAGGTGTGAAACATGTTGCAAGACTTATCTTTTTTTAATGATCAAGTAATGAACATTAAAAATATGGTTATGACAGATAGACAGATTTTCTTTTTGATTGAAAGGTTAAAAAGAAGCTAAATTGGGAAAACTTTGTTTTGATACATATTGCTTTTGTCTTGTTTTAAAAAGTTTGAAGAAATAAGAATCATTAAAAATGTGGTATTATAAAGAGTTATATTCATTGAAAATTGATGTTTCCCATCTTTCTTTAGTTCTCTCTATTTCAATTTTTTTCAACTTATTTCTATAGAAATAAATCAGAATGTCATATTAAAATATTTTGTCACCTGAGATTTTATATTATGGGAACAAGTCTTAACGAAATGCTGGAAATATTATGATGGGAGAAAAAAAAAAAAAATATTATATTTTGTCAAAAAGGATTTCAGTGGATCAAATGTTATATTGTTGTATGCCATGAAATAAAAATTTAGATTAAAAAACTACTTGTTGTATTGTAGGCTGCTCCACCAGTACCTGCTAGCTTACCACAAGGCCCACCTCCAGATTATGGCCAACCAAGATATGGAGGTCCATACAATGAAGGGCCATACAATGAAGGACCTTATCCAGATGATTCTTATCTTGAAGGACCGTACCCTGATAGACCTCCACCACCTGGTAGACCAGGCCCACATCGGGGGTTTGGTCCACCACCTCCAATGGGACCACACCAGGGATGGAGAGGACCTCCACCACAACAGTTTGAATATGGTATAGCAATTTTGATCAAAGCTATAATGAATAAATGGAGCTTAGTCTTAATATTTTTTATACCCCCCTCCCCCTCAAACAAAGTTTTGGGGTATATAGGAATCACCCTTTCTGTCTGTCTGTCTGTCTGTCCCTCTGTCCATGTTCCTTGTCAGGGCATGTTCTCCTAAACGGCTACTTGGATTTTGATGAAATGTTACACAGTTGTAGTACACCACCTGAAGATGTGCAAGAAGTAATATGCTTGCTTCCTGAAATTTGGAAGGGGAGATAATTCTTCTTTGAACATTTTCTGGAAAAAAGTGGGGAGGAAACTTGTCAGCACATGTCCTCTTAAATGGATGCTTGGATTTTGATGACATGTTACACGGTTATAGTATACCACCTTGAGATTTGCATGAAGTGATATGGTTGCAGTTTGAAATTTTGAAGGGGAGATCATTTAACTCTGAATATTTTCTGGAAGTAAGGGGTAGTTATATCATTGTGTCCACTCTTGTGCCATGTCCACAAATGTATTGTGTCCTCACGCACTTATATTTGCATTTACCATATTGATTCAGGGTGCAATGAGCAGGGGGTATAAATGACTGCCATTTGGCGACAGCTCTAGTTTGATCTGTTATATAAAGTAATCTGTTCACTCTTTAATCAGATATGGGAAAACTAAGCATAGTTTAGTTTTTATTGTTACTACTTCTTATGATAAATGGTGGCCTTTATTTTCTGGTGGGTCAAAATAAAGGGTTAAGCAATAATAGGCATTAGATTTATTTTGCAATATATGAAATTAAAACACAGGTATTTATATGCCTATATGAAGATATCCATCTTGCACTTTAAATGCCAAGGCCATATAAAGATAGGAAGAACAAAATCTTCTTGTGCATTTAGATGTTGATTGGAGTCATGATAATGGATCATGAAATAGAAATGAAAAAAATTTCAGGATTAAAAGATAACACAGGAAGTGTAACAAAGTATTGTTATTCTTCATTTTGAAATTACTGTACATCTACTACAGTAGTATTCTTACATGTTTAAAACTGAAGTCTATGTAGAATTTCATACATGAACATATTATAAGGGCTGTTCAAAAATTAAATGTATGAATGTGGCGGATACACTTCTTAGAATTCACGAGGTGTTTGCAAGTTGTGTGCCAGATTACATGATATATTATACCCCCACTCTTTAGAGAGTGGGGTATACTGCATTCACTTTGTCTGTCCGTCCGTCCGTCTGTTCGTCCAAAATTTATTTCTGTCACAATTTTCTCAGCTTTTAGTGGAGAGATTGATTTGAAAATCGGTATGCAGCCTCTATGTGATGTGTTTTAAGGAACCTATTTTGAGTCCTGTCAGATGTTGTACTTCCTGTTTAAGGAAATGTGGACTTAGTTACGAAATGAGGTGAAACATGAATTTTTTCGTCACAGTTTTCTCAGCTTCTATAAGAAGGAATGATTTCAAAATTGGTATGCAGCCCCAATATGATTAGTTGTAAGGAACCTCATATTTTGAGTGTTGTCCGATGTGCACTTCCTGTTCAACGAAATGTGGACTTAGTTACAAAATGTAGTGAAACATGAATTTTTTGTCACAGTTTTCTCAGCTTCTATATGAGGGATTGATTTCAAAATTGGCATGCAGCCTCTATATGGTTAGTTGTAAGGAACGTCCTATTTTGAGTCCTATCGGTTGTGTACTTCCTGTTTAACGAAATGTGGACTTAACTACAAATTGTAGTGAGACATTCATTTTTTTGTCGCAGTTTTCTCACCTTCCATAAAAGGGATTGATTTCAAAATTAGTGTGCAGCCTAGATATGGTTAGTTGTAAGGAACATCCTATTTTGAGTCCTGTCGGATGTGTACTTCCTGTTGAACAAAAAATGTGGACTTACTTAGGAAATGTAGTGAAACATGAATTTTATGTTGCAGCTTTCTCAGCTTCCATAAGAGGGATTGATTTCAAAATTGGTTCACTGCCTGTATATGATTAGTTGGTTACTACATTCTGTTTATCTTGAGGATTATGTCTTGTGTCCAAAACCTGTATTGTGTCCACACACACTTAAATTTGCACTTGCCATATTGATCAGGGTTCAATGAGTGAGGGTATCACTGGTTGCCATTCAGCAACAGCTCTTGTTAATCCAAAAATTACTAGCCAAATATAAAAGAACTTAACATTTTGTTTCTTCTCATCTTAAGAGAAAAAGTTTTCATTCATCTTAATAGGAACAGGCTTTGTTAAATTGTTAGCATTCTATTAACTCCAGGAGACATGTTCTTATAACAGCAAAATTATCTAGCTCATTATAAAATTGTAAATACTATTGTCCTGAAATGGTAAAAATGTTTGAACATAGCTTAAAGAGGGAATCAGGGTGCTAAAAGGCTCTAAAGAGATGGCGGATTGAAACTAAAAAGGAGGTGTCGAATAGGCTTGAATGTACAGTTAGAGACGTTTGTAATACACCCAAATTTATTTTATGGCAGATTTCCCAGATGATTAACGTATTTTATTTGCAATTCTTCAATGAACATACCAATATTCCTCTAGTAACACCTATAAAACTCCTTCTAAACTCCTGTCTTTTGTCTTCTAATCAATTACTCAACTTCCTATAGAATTCCATTGTATACCAATTTGTCATCACTGGAGTATCAAGGTAAACCCCTCCAGGCAGTACAAATTGGTATACAATAGAATTCTAAAGAAAGTTGAGTAATTGATTAGCAGACAAAAGACAGGAGTTTAGAAGGAGTTTTATAGGTGTTACTAGAGGAATATTGGTATGTTCATTGAAGAATTGCAAATAGAATACGTTAATCATCTGGGAAATCCTCCATTAATTACTTCTTCGCTATTATTAAATTAATTAAATTTCCTGTTTGAGAAATTAAACAATTATCAAGTACATATCTACAATTGTAGAATTAAAACAAAAATATTTGTTTCACGCATAGGAATATAAAAAATGAAAAAAAAATATCAGGATAATCTTTGAAGATGTCAAAATGGTTTCGTTATGAGAGTTGTGGCACATTTTTGAAATTTTTATGATGTTTTGATATGTTAACTGCCTGATCTTCACGCAGTCATTTCTGTACGAACCCAAATATAATATTCCACGTGTGTAAATATTCAGTCAATCTTGATCAGCCACTAGAGGTTGCAGAATGTTGTTGTTTGTTTACATTTTTGATATGTAAAAATCTACGTAAAGAGTGGTCGTTTCTGTCTGAAACATTTGGATATCCTCTGCTTGAAAATATTTAGGTGTATCACTCTTCCTTAGAATAAAAAAAGGTTAATAATTCATATCCCTCAAAAATGCTCCTAATTTAGGAAGTTGTCATACTCCTAACAAATCTTGCTCAATATGATATCGTATTTTGAATGTGCAGTGGTATAGAAATGAGGTGAATTATTTAAGGTGTCTGCAGGGTATAGAATTTTGTGAACATTTCTTTGTAGAAACATAATTCTATTATTGTTAAAAATATAAAATAAAATTTTTGGAGTTACCATGCATTTAAGCACAAAAAATGAAATTAAAAATTGAAGGATTTTACAAAGAAATGATAGGATATGAAAGGATAGCTTAGAAAATGTATTATAGATTTTGTTCATACTTTTTATGTGTTTTGAGATCATTTTATAGTTAACATATAGAAAATAAAAATTAGGGGTCACCGTTGAAATAAGAGAGATAAATTGCAAAATGTTACTTTCTCTGGTGATATCCATATGAAATTATTTCATCAAATTATCTCCCTTGAATAATTTCTGTGTTCTGTATATCCAGCTAAAAATTTAAAGCACATGTGTCCTTTTGTAAAGTAAATGTTGTAAAAGTTATAATGAATAAAAATTTTAAATTATTCAGAACTTTCCTTACATTTTAGATAACTATTTTGTTAAATTTAAGGTATGAAACATAAATGAACAAGTATTAAACAAAAATGGCGGAATAATACTACTTAGACACCTTAACTTCAACACATACGAACACCTTCAGCTCTTATAGAGCTTTGATTACATTTAATAGTTGTATTTCTATATGTTACCATACACACCATTTATTCATAACAGGTCATGGACAGTTGCCAGTTCCTGAACAGACCTTTCATCCAGACTTTAGAGGACCACCACCAGGTCCCGGACCCTTTCCTTTGCCAGATTTCTCTAAACCTCCACCAGGATTTGGACCACCCCCAGGACATCCATCAGACATTGATCTCACACCGTCAGTACCTTATTATGAGTTACCAGCAGGTCTGATGGCACCTCTTGTCAAGGTAATAAATATAAATTTGCTCAAATTTTAATATTACAAGTTCTCTTTTTCTTGGTCTTCCAAAGTAAAAATAGTCGTAACTAAATTCTTGCTTCTGTTATGCAAATAGGTCTCACAAAATATAGGTCAATGACAGATTGTTATCTTGTTGAGTTTGTTACATTTTATAATTGAGGCAGTGAACTATCACAATTCGATAAAACAGGATATTAATTGATCAAAGTATATTTTTTCTAAAAAGCAATGGCTTGACATCTGTTACCTATGACAGTTCGTTTGAAAAAAAAGGAAAAAATTTAGAGCACTCATTAAGTTTTTATCAGAGAAGTAAAGTATAATGAAATTAACATGTCATAATGGTATTTTGTTAGGCTCATGAAATATTTCATTTAATTAAAAAAAAAAGTTCAATTGTCTTAAAAATAAAAACGCAAAGATTCTTGAGGAGTATACAACTCGGGCATTCTGATTCACCTTCTACTGTCCTTAATTGAAATTTTTTTAACTTATCTGGTTGTATCCTTCACAATGTATTAAAGATGTAACACATGAACCCAAAGTTTTCTTCATTTCTTGTTCTAAAAAATCCTATAAATTCCTTAGAAATTTTACATGGTTTACCTGTTGAAGAGCTGTATCAAATAGATTTATAGGGATTGTACTTTTAAAACTACCCTACCATACATCACACTTTCATGAATTTATTAAATTTATTAGATGTCTTTATAAGGTAGAATTGCTATAAAAAGGTTTAATCAATAATGACTCAGTAATGTGACTGATAATGTCTCTTTTGTAGCTTCATGAAAATGAATACAAACCATTAGATCCTCGTGACATACGACTGCCACCACCAATGCCACCTAGTGAGAGACTTCTGGCTGCCGTGGAAGCTTTTTATAGCATGCCTACACATGAGAGACCAAGAGACAGGTCAGTACAATTAGAATGTAAGGATAGAAAAGAAAGGTGTATTCTTTCTCAATTTACTCCTGAAATGTGTTGGACATTGATCATTAGGTCAACAAAAGATATGGGACAAACTCGAAATAAAATTAATCAAAGCATTAGCAGCTGAATTTAAAGATACACACTTCAACTGTAGGCTCAGTCGAAATTAAATTTTATATTATAAAAAAGAAAGCGAATGCATTAGTATATATGTGTTCCTTGAATAAAAATTGATGAAAACTCAAATGATTTTTGGATTTAGATTATCAAAACTATTCATTTCAAATCAATCAGAAATTCAATTCAAATCCACTCATAGATGTGCTAACGTGTATTCCAGAATTACTTGTAAAATACATTTGAATCCTAGAAAGATACACACGTAGCATACAACAGAACCAGATTTTGTGTATTTTGTAGTTAAAATTCCCTGCTTTAAAATACAAAGGATCTGATGATGCAGCTTTTGAATTTAGAAAGCTTAAATTTTAAAAAAAATTTGTGCTCAAGAAATGAAGTTTTGAAGCAAAAATTGAATACTGTAAAATTTTAAAACTTTTGGAATTACTTGATAAGATATTTTTAACTAAAAAGATAAGATAGTTCCAGTCTTCAGGGTACAAGATATTCTTGTCTTATACTCCCTGGTACAAGACAGAAAATTACCAGTTAACTAATTCTGATGTCATTGACATTGTGTTGCAATGTTGGATGTCAAGAATGGTTTGGTTGTTAAGAAATCTAATTTTGCAGTTGTAAATGTGAGAAATAATCAAACATCGTTGAAAATGCCATATTTAGAAATCTCAGATACCCTTAGGTGAGAGATTTAAATAGGTCTCTGCTTACCATCTTACCATCGGTTGTCTGAGATTTTTCGATCTTACACTTTCACTGATGTTAGATTTTTATAATCTAATCTTCCGATCAGTAAAAATTAATATATTTGGTATTATGTTGATTTTTTACATTTCAGTGAAGGATGGGAAAAGCTAGGATTATATGAATTTTTCAAAGCAAAACAGAGAGCAAAGAAAATAAGAGATCAAGAAAGAGAAATGGAGAGAGAGGCAAGAAGGGGCAGGTCAAGGTCACAGTCAAGATCACGGTCTAGATCACGGTCTAGGTCTCGATCTAGATCAAGATCACGTTCAAGGTCAAGATCACGGTCACGTTCAAGATCATATTCCAGATCTCCAAGACAAAGATCACGTTCTTACTCTCCATCTCCTCCACCAAGGACTATGAGAAGAAGAAGCAGGTCAAGGTTAGTTTTATAGTTAACGTTACTCAAAGGGCAATGCATGATTTTACAGTCTTTCTATTTTCCATCATAGAGAGTGTGCACAAACATGAGAGAAATAGAATGTCATTTCAGAAGGAAAAAGGAACTAGAATTTGGATTACACTTTGTATTTTTATCAATTTTCATAAAGCATGGCAACATTTGAAATAAAAACCAACACATATTACCTGAAAATAATCTTTACCTCCTTAATAACAATATGATCAGATTTGAGTCCAACTTGACCCAAATCCAATGTGTCGTTTTCGAGATATAGATCTAATACGGGACAACATACTTATCTTAGCAATTTGTTACATGATGATAAAGAAGTTGCGGTGCATGACGTCTTCCGCTTCATACTTGCTGTAAATAAGAATATCTTACTGGACAAGTTCCATTATTATAATGTCGTGAAAAGGCGTAATTTTTTCATTCTATTTTATTATGAAGCTTGAAGTTAAGAACCACAGTAACATTACTGCACTGTCTGCGGGATAACACAAGATTTTTATGTTTGTAAGTGAACTTCAATTTCGTCGTATTTGTGTCAATTGAACTATAGTGGAAAAATTTTCTGTAAAAAGTGCAAATAAAAATCACCTAATTCAGAACAAATACTTGTGTTCATGTAGGAAGTAGAATCCCCATAAGGTAGCCTTTCTGAGATGCATTGACAGTTAGTATTGGAAATGCATTAACCCAGAAATGCATCTGAACCTGAAAATGCTTGGAACAGCATAAAGATGTTACTTCATTCCGGGAATGAAAGGATCTCGAAAACGAGGTATTTCTAAAATAACTCAATGGTGATTTAGTAATATACAGCTAAAACAAGAGTCTAACCAGTTTCAAAATAAAATATATTGAAGACTAAGTTCATTGACTTCTTAGATGTGTCATCTCCTTTAACATATCAGTGAAATTGGCTTTATTATGCCCCCGCGACGATAAGTCGGGGCATATTGTTTTACCCCTGTCCGTCTGTCCATCCGTCCGTCTGTCCACCCATCAGAGGGGGGTACATGGTTTGTCCGTGCAACTCCTCCTACAGTTTTTATGCTAGAAAGTTTTTATTTTGCAGATCATTTGTACATATATTGAAGATGTGCATGTGATAAGAATTTTGATTTTGGTGCATTTTTGTCAAAAATATACATTGTTGAACTTAGTCATTTTTGGTGATTTTTCATAGAGGGTACATAGTTTGTCCGCGCAACTCCTCCTACAGTTTTAATGCTAGGAAGTTTTTATTTTGCAGATCATTTGTACCTATATTGAAGATGTGTTTGTGGAAAGGATTTTCATTTTGGGTAATTTTTGTTAAAAATATACATTGTTGAACTTAGTCATTTTTTGGTGATTTTGTGATAGATGGTACATAGTTTGTCGGTGCAACTCCTCCTACAGTTTTGATGCTAGGAAGTTTTTTATTTTGCAGATCTTTTGTAACTATATTGAAGATGTGCATGTGGTAAGGATTTTCATTTTGGTCAATTTTTTGGAAAATATACATTGTTGAACTTAGTCATTTTTATGCCCCTGCGACGAAAAGTCGGGGGGCATATTGTTTTACCCTTGTCCGTCCGTCCGTCCGTCCGTTCGTCCTTCCGTCCGACCATACGAATGCAAAACACAACTATTCATGTTTTTGAGAAAGTTTGCAAACAAATTCCAACTACTTCAAAGGAATCTAACTTACAATAAGTAGATGTGCACACACATATCTTTTGGAATATTCAAAATGGCCACGGTTGCCATGGAAACTGAAAAAAGGCGGGAAAATTCAAAGTGTCTCAAATTTGATGAAACTTTACAAAAAGAATGTCTAGCACCCATAGAAATGATTTTGGGTCTCAGAATTTTCAAAATGGCTGAAGTTGCCATGGAAACTGGAAAAAGGCGGGAAAATTCAAAGTGCCTCAAAATGGATGACACTTTACAAGAAGGTTGCCTAGCACCCATAGAATTGATTTTTAGGCTCAGAACTTCCCTTTTATATATTTTGGAAAAAGAGGAGGCATATCATTGTGTCCATACTTGTACTGTGTCAACACCTGTATTGTGTCAACACACAATTAAATATGCACTTGCCATATTGATTCAGGGTTCAATGAGTGGGGGCATAATTGGTTGCCATTCTGCAAAAGCTCTAGTTTTTGGTGATTTAGTAATAGAGGGTACATAGTTTGTCCGCTCAACTCCTCCTACAGTTTTAATGCTAGGAAGTTTTTAATTTGCAGATCTTTTGTACCTATATTGAAGATGTGCATGTGGTAAGGATTTTGATTTTGGTTAATATTTGTCGAAATTAAACATTGTTGAACTTCATCATTTTTTGGTGATTTAGTAATAGAGGGTACATTGTTTATCTGTGCAACCTAGATTAACATGTGTTTAGCAGGGGCATCATATGTCTTACAGACACAAACATTACTAAAAAATCCCAATTTGATTCAACCTTACGTGGGGGCATGTCATCCTGTAGTTATGCCCCCGCGACAAAAAGTCGGGGGTATATTGTTTTACCCCTGTCCATCCGTCCGTCTGTCCGTCCGAGGGGGGAACATGGTTTGTCGGCGCAACTCCTCCTACAGTTTTTATGCTAGAAAGGTTTTATTTTGCAGATCATTTGTACATATATTGAAGATGTGCATGTGATAAGGATTTTGATTTTGGTGCATTTTTGT
>MJUU01001580.1:45578-64152 GCA_002080025.1 Modiolus philippinarum
AAAAATATACATTGTTGAACTTAGTCATTTTTTGGTGATTTTGTGATAGATGGTACATAGTTTGTCGGTGCAACTCCTCCTACAGTTTTGATGCTAGGAAGTTTTTTATTTTGCAGATCTTTTGTAACTATATTGAAGATGTGCATGTGGTAAGGATTTTCATTTTGGTCAATTTTTTGGAAAATATACATTGTTGAACTTAGTCATTTTTATGCCCCTGCGACGAAAATTCGGGGGGCATATTGTTTTACCCTTGTCCGTCCGTCTGTCCGTCCGTTCGTCCCTCCGTCCGTCCATACGAATGCAAAACACAACTATTCATGTTTTTGAGAAAGTTTGCAAACAAATTCCAACTACTTCAAAGGAATCTAACTTACAATAAGTAGATGTGCACACACATATCTTTTGGAATATTCAAANATTTTTGTCAAAAATATACATTGTTGAACTTAGTCATTTTTTGGTGATTTTGTGATAGATGGTACATAGTTTGTCCGTGCAACTCCTCCTACAGTTTTGATGCTAGGAAGTTTTTTATTTTGCAGATCTTTTGTGACTATATTGAAGATGTGCATGTGGTAAGGATTTTAATTTTGGTTAATTTTTGTGGAAAATATACATTGTTGAACTTAGTCTTTTTTTTTTTGTGATTTAGTAATAGAGGGTACATAGTTTGTCCGTGCAACTCCTCCTACAGTTTTAATGTTAGGAAGTTTTTAATTTGCAGATCTTTTGTACCTATATTGAAGATGTGCATGTGGTAAGGATTTTGATTTTGGTTAATTTTTGTCAAAATTATACATTGTTGAACTTCATCATTTTTTGGTGATTTAGTAATAGAGGGTACATTGTTTATCTGTGCAACCTAGAATAACATGTGTTTAGCAGGGGCATCATATGTGTCTTACAGACACAAACTTTACTAAAAAATCCCAATTTGATTCAACCTTACGAGGAGGCATGTCATCCTCTAGTTGATATAGGATTTTCAATATAATGGGAATTGAAAGCACTGAAAAAGGCAAATATACATGTACAAATGTGCCATGTTTCCTGCTAATGTCACTTCTTTAACTGTATTTACTTCAATTTATTACAAACAAAATACCATATTACTGGTAAGAATACAGATGAATGCTTTCTTTTAAAGGTTAATCAGTAATAATTATTTGTTGTAGATCAGAGTCCCCATTACCATATCAACGTAGCAGTAAATCACCATCACCAGTACGTCAGAAGATTTCCCGGAGTCCAACACCACCAATGGGAACATTGTAAGTATCTGTAATCCTATGAAACAGGTCACTGCATACAAAATTAGTTTGATTATAGTAAATTTTGTCCTCATCTGAAGAGAATTTATAACTTTTTTCCTGACATTTAACTTGTATTGCATTTTCAAATAGATAAAAAAATTATGCATACCAAATGTTTTCTTCAAGTTTTGTTATTATGAAATGAACAAAAGTGGTACTGCATACAAGAACATGAACCTGCAGTAATCCTTAATTTGGAGGTACCAAATTTATTTGGCTATAGGTTATATTAAAATTACTTTAATTACTTTATCCCATTTCTTTTAACACATCTTAGTATATGAAGCTAAAGTTGCACATGGTCTGTTAAAAATTTGTTGGAAAAAAATACAACAGATGCATAACAGATTACCAGATAACATTTAAGAAGAAGTGCTACAAGATTTTTTTGAATATTTGTATCATTGCAAATATTTAATGTTTATTTCAGCAGTAGTGCTGCAGGAGATTTTATGTCAGCTGGAGCTCCACCTCCTACTGGGGACTCCAAACTAGGACAGGAAAATAAAGGTCATCAACTACTAATGAAAATGGGTAGGTATTGTTAAGCTGAATAGATTATTTACAATATACTTTAGGAGGTCACAACTTTAATAAGTGGTAGAAGGTTGCATCCATCCTCAGTGAAGAAGTGTGATTAAAGTTATTTGTAAACAATATGAAAGTTTTATATTTTCATTAATTAAAACTTGTGGACCAAGTTATTTAAAGGTTCCATGGATCAAATGAAAAGTCCACTGCCATCATTAAACAAGGTTAACAATACAAAAATATTTTGCAGAGATCTATTTTTCTGTACCTGACATACTAATACTTTATTGCCAATTATCTTCAAAGCGATAAATGTATTTTCAGTTTATATTTTTGAATCCCTCAGATGTCATACACCCATGTGTAAGACAGGATTCCGAACAACTTTCTTATTTTTCTGTCAACTTTTAACCTCAAGACCCTTTTCATTGCTATCACATTTCATCTGTCATTCAAAGATCTACTTTCATGAAAACACTAGGCTCTTTTGAGCCAGACTTTGTAAGTGTGGTCTTTCGGTTCTCCAAAATATTGTACAGTATGTCCACATCTAGTCCAAGATGGTGGTAAGTTAGGTACATAGTTTGTCCAATGAGAAAACTTATTCATTGGTAATCTACTCTTGAACTACCTTGACAATTGGAACCAAAGTAGGTCACAATAGTCCTTAGGTTTCCATAATATCTCTATAATAATGGTTATTTCTTGAGGATTATATCTTTTTGTACATACTCGTACTGTGTCCACACCCACTACATTTGCACTTGCCATATTGATTCAGGGTTCAATGAAAAGGGGGAGGGGTATTGGCTGCCATTTGGCGACAGCTCTTGTTCATATTATCTGGTATATTATGTAGGTTGGGACGATAGAGGATTTTAGTAACGGGTAAAAATCCCATGATTTCATTGGATAATCTGACATCACTATATTTGAACAGTAATTTGTTTACCTTGACAGTGGGATACTATACTTGATGACGGGACTATACCTCACGTGACTTTTGGTTTACTATACTTTGCCTCTTCCAATTTGTTTATTTTTCTGTTATGCACTAAATAAATTATAGACATCTCTCTTGTGAACCGTTTACCTATAGTGTAGTCTGGCGCAGTAAAGTGCCCTGGCCTGTCGGCTCGTGCACTTTACGCACCAGACAACACTAAAGGAAATCAGTTCCCTCAGGAGAAGTCCATAATAGATTAAGATGATAAGTGCTGGTGATGTCAGTAATTTTACATTATATTATTTAGGCTGGGGTGGTAAAGGATAAGGTGCAGAAGAACTAGGTATTGTAGATCCTATCAGTGCTGGTTTTGTCAGTGATATAATTATTTTACGTTAAATTATTTAGGTTGGGGTGGTAAAGGATTAGGTGCAGAAGAACAAGGCATTGTAGATCCTATCAGTGCTGCAGATGCCAGAGACAAACAGGATATGTATAAAGGAATTGGTATTGATATAAAGGATCCATTTGAACAATTCAGAAAAAGTAAAAGTCATGGATTTATACAGAGGATGAAGGCAAGAGATGAAATGAGAGAAGGTAAGTTTGTAGTAGTTAGACATGCAGGGAAATTCCGACTGATAATTGCTGATGTACCTAAATATTTCCTTCATTGATCATTGATAGGAAATAAAATTTACACTTAGGTAATTTGTTTAATAAATGTGATTGATAACTTCTTGCCTCTTGATAAATCCACAGATGGACAAGATTGATTTTGTAATTGAATGGATTAGTTCATCCATATACAGAAGTAATATTTTGATACATTAGATAATAAAAGATGGGGCTTTTCCTCAAATTCAACTAAATATTTTCCAATAGGCTGTCATTATTACATTCATGACTCCACTTAAATACCTGAAGTTCACCTCATGTGGCATTGTGATTTTCTCTCAATGGCAGATCAACCCAGTAACATATCCCAGTAACATATCCAAGCAATGACCCAACTTTAAAGTCTAATAAAAGTTTCCCCAACTCAGATATGCAAATGGGCAATAATAACAGTCATATCGTTAGGCAAAAAAGCAGTGATGAAGGTTAAAAATTTTACATGCTACGAGTAACCGTCCAGCGTATGGGATTTAAAAATGTAGTTACAATTTACCATAGCATTCAAGTGATACGAGTATTTGAAATTTTGCTGTATTTTAACTTTTGGTACAATTTTATATTTTACAGCCAACAGACAGAAGAATGCTAAGGAGGAAAAGAGCTAAATGTGGCTACAACTTGACATTATCATAACATTACTATATAAATCTTCATAATTAAATTATCATTGAAATATTTGTGATGTTTCTTCATTTACATTTAAAGAAATCATTGATCTATAATTTCTCAGAAAGAAATTTCAATCTCTTGAGTCACAGTTCAATGGAGAAAATGCAAAATTATAATTATATATAATAGCAAAGGGGATGTTTCAGGATGATGCAAGGATTGGTGTTTAAGCCAATACAACACAATTGGCTTTAGGTAGTCCCCTCTAGAAATAGTGTCCTGCATGTCCACATCTAATCTGAGATTGTCACCAATAGTCCAACATAAGCTCAACTTACCAAAAGGGTCAGTATGAGCTAATATCATCACTTGGCATCCATCTGTCTGTTAGCTTTTCACATTTTCATCAACTCCTCTGCAACCACTGAAGCAAATTCAACGAACTTTACAAGAATGATATATGAGAGGTTCTTTACAAAGATTGCTAATTTTGTTCTGATACAACATAACATATTGCCACCAGAGTGGACCCTATGGGAGAAACATGATTTTCATAAACTCCTCTGAAACCAATGAAACAAAACTGCCAAATTTGTCAGGAATGATGTTTGGAAGGTCCTTTACAAAAATTATCTCGTTTTGTTCTGACAAAAAAACATGGCCGCAAGCATGGAACTTATATTTAACATTGAACCTGTGGGAAAAACATTATCTCTAAAACCACTGAAGCAAATTCAACCAAACTTTACAGGAATGGTGTATTGAAGATCCTTTACAAAGATTGCTCAATTGTTGGCCAGGTTGCACGGAGTGCAAATCCAGGTTATAGTATGGTGAATGTCGGGCGGGCGGGCGGCGGCGGGCGACAGGTGGGGAAAATAGGGTACCTATTTTGTGAAATCAACTCCTCCTACAGTTTTTAACCCAGATCTTTAAAACTTTACAGAATGTTTCTGTATATGTAGAAGATATGGAATCATTTTGGAAATTTTTTCTCACTTTTACGGACTTTGGAACTTAGTCATTTTTTATCGACATTTTTAACAGAGGGTACCTATTTTGTGAAATCAACTCCTCCTACAGATTTCAATCCAGATCTTTAAAACTTTACAGAATGATTCTATATATATTGAAGATGTGCACCTGACTTTTTGGAATCATTTCAGAAATTTTTTCTCACTTTTCTGGACTTAAGAACTTAGTCATTTTTATCGACATTTTTAACAGCAGGTACCTGTTTTGTGAAATCAACTCCTCCTACAGTTTTCAACCTAGATCTTAAAACTTTACAGAATGTTTCTATATATATTGAAGATGTGCACCTGACTTTTTGGAATCATTTCGTAAAATTTTCTCACTTTTCCAGACTTTGGAACAAAAACCCCAAAACGCAACCCGGCCATTTGAGTCTTTGACCCATTTTTTTTTAACAGACAATGAACATGGTGGCCAATGGCAAACTTGTATTTAACATTTGACCCTATTGTAAAAACATCATTATTCTCAACTCCTCTGAAACCATTGAAGCAAATTCAACCAAACTGACATGGACCCCCAGCATTGAACTTTTGATCAACTACTTAGAAACCCCTGACACTAATGCTACCCAACTTTACAGTCAAGTTGTATGGCGAGTCTTACACAATAATTGTGCATTTCATTATAGTCCAACAAAAAAAAATGGCTGCAAGGGGAGAGTTTGATTTTACATTGGACCCTATGGGAAAAACATTTATTATCTGCTCTGAAACAATTGAAGCAAATTAAACCAAACTGTACTAGAATGACATAGGGTAGGGCCTTTTGAAAGTTTGCATATGTCATTTCAAATACATAAAAAACATGGCCTCTAGCACAGAACATAGAAACCCTGCATTTTAGCATTTTGTCCAGTGAGCATTACAGGCTGTGTCTGTGTCTCTAGTTAGCTCATGGAAGGACCTTTACCAAGATTGCCTATTTCGATTGGATCCAGCAAAAAACATGGCTGCCAGCGCTGAACAAGGTTTTAAAAATGGACCCTAAGGGAAAATCATTTTCATCATCTTCTATCAAATATTGAAGCAAATTTATCTTTACTGCATTGGAATGATGCCTGGAAGGTCCTTTACAAAGATTAGTTTGGATCAAACAAGAAACATGGTAGCCAAAGGGGAACATGGTTTAACATTGGCCTATGTTTAAAATCACATTTTGATCATGTCCTCTGAGACCACTGTAACTAATTCAACCAAACTTTACAGGTCTTTTACAAATATTGGTTTATTCAGGTCTGATAAAGAAAAACATGGCCATAAGTTCAAAATATACAGTCGAACTTCGATGGCTTGAACATTAAAGGGACCAATGAAAACAGTTCGAGTTAAAGGAGTGTTAGAGCTATTGAGGTCAACTATGTTTCAACTTCAACAAAAGGAACAGAAAAAGGGTTTGAGACATCCTTAGTGTTTGAGCTTATACAGTTAGATCCATTAAACATTGAACTATTGGGAAGATCATCATTTTCATTATCATTATCTGAAACTATTGAAGCAAATTTATCTAATTTATGTTGGAATGATACTTTTTAGATCCCATACAAAGATTTGCTAATTTTGGTAGGATCTGACAAAACATGGCTGCCAGCATGTAACATGTTTTAAATATTTAACCCTATAGGAAAATCACATTTTGATTACAATGAAATTACTGAAGCTAATTCAACCAAACTTTCCAAGAATGATGTACCGAAGGTTCTTTACAAAAATTGCTTGTTTCATTCTTATCTGATAAAAACGTGGCCACAATCACAGAACAAGGTTTAACGATGGACCAAGGGAAAATCATCATATGCTATCAAACTATTGAAGCAAACTTAACTAAACTTATATTGGAATGATGTATTGAAGGTCTGTTACAAAATTTGGCTACCAGTGTGAAATATAATTTAACATCGGAACCTATAGGAAAATAGATCATTTTTATTATCTGCTGTCAAAATTTTTAAGCAAATTTAAATAAAATGTGCAACAATAATATTTAAAAGGTTCTCTACAGAAATTACTCATGTCAATTCCATATGACAAAAACATGGCTGACAGCTTAACATTAGACCCTATGGGGGAAAAAAAACAGTATTTTTGGTCCTAGAATAGGCATGGCTTAGAAGCATTTTGTCAAGTGATACAGGCTCAGTCTCTGAGCCTCTAATTTGTGATCAGTGAAGCATGAAGTTTATTGCCTAAGTAATTTTTTATAAGAATTTTTGTTTTAATTATACCCTAATGTGTATTTATATAAAGTTTAATGGTAATAGCATATATCCTTCACAGAAAAGAAACTTTAACCTGTGGGTAAACTTAACTTTGGATTAATGACTCATGGGCTGACCTTAACCCCGGTTCACACTTTATCCTAGATGTCCACCAGCATTGAACATAGTGTAAGATTGGACCCTATGGGAACACTCTCAAAGATCTTCCCTAAAACAACTGGACCAATTATAACCAAACATTGTCTCAATAGTCCTTGAGTGGTCCCCTTTATATAAGTGTATTTGTCAGGTTTGCATGTGTAAGCATATACTTTCTTTCCGGCATAGAGAATTTCCGGTTATATAAACAACCTATTGTATTTCTACCTTGATGTTTATTCCGTCAAGGTCAGTACTCCATTGTGATTGGTCAATTAGATGTTGTTGAAATTCTACCCTAATGCGTTTTATCCAAAAGGAAGGAACACACTACCGGAATATATCCACTGTTACACATGTTATCCAAGATTGCCACCAGGAGGGAACATAGTTTAACATTGGATGCATACAAAGATCTCCTCAGGAACTGCTGGGCAAATTGGAAACAATCTATTCAACAGCAGTCTGAGTTTTATCCTGTAAAAAGGGGTGTTTTTCAGGTTCACATAAATTGACTCCATAGGACACTTCAAAAATCTCCTCTGATAGTCCTTGGATAGGCCCTTTAAAGATAGTGTTATGCATATCTGCAACTAATCCAAATTGCAGTTAGTGCTATGGTTTTAACATTCCATTCTACAGGAATTGAAAGTACCATGGGTTTGCACTCTCATCCAAGTTAATGACTAGCAGGAAACATAGTTTAATATAGACACTAGATAATCAGTCAAAGATCTTATCCTCTGAAACTACTTGGCAAGCTAACACCAATCATGGTCCCAAGGTGGTCATCAGCAAGGAAAATAGTTTAAAATTGGATCGGTGGATAGGTTATGATTTAGGAGACAAATATTTGTGAGTTGAAACCAAACCTGCAAATGGTCAAATAAATAATTCGTAAAGGATCTGGGAGACCTTGTGTATCGCCTGTTATTCTAATTTGGCCTATATTATTATGTGGTTACTAGGTAGAATTCAAGGAAACAATTGGTCTTTGACAGTTTCATGAAATTTACCAAAATTAGAATACAAAATGTATGAAATATAACCATTGAAAATATTGTTTTTGACTAAAATTCATCAAAACACATGGTCAAAAACAAAAATTACCAAAAATGCTTGTCTTTGAGAGTTTCAGGAAATTTACCAATATTGGAATCATATTTTTTTACTCTAAGTTTTCTGAACTATACATTTGTATCTTGTATGAAGAAATGGCTAAATATTTGATTGTATGCAAAATTTTGTTAAAAATTGTCAGTCTTTGACATTTTCAGGAAATTTACCAAAGATGGAACCAGAATAAAATTCTAAAAGCTTATTATGCATCTATAGACCGTATTCAACATTTCTAGATCAAAATTTAAGTCTGTATTCTCAATTTTGTTTAAACATTGTTGATATATGGACCTTAATAAAAATTTAGCCAAATTCACTGAAGTGGAAAATATAGGTCAAGGTGACATAATTCTGGTATGGTTACTACTAAAGATGTAACCACTTATCAATAATCATCAGGTATGGTGCAAACAAAAAAATTTCATCAAAAAAAAACTAAGTCCAACTTATATTAAAATGAGGAAAAATTTGGAATTATTTTTTTCAAAAACTATACTTGGGAGACAATAATGAAGTTGTAGTGAATATTGTGTCAAAATTTAATTGAATATGATTTGAGAAAGTTATTGAAGTTCAAATAAAGGGCTGCGCTGAGCGCAGCATGATACGACCGCAGCATGTCGACAATTGAAATTTGAACAAGTGTAATTAAAAGCGAGTATGGACATACTAAAGAGCTTGAAACAATAATTACATGGACGCAATACGGAGATTGACCCAGTAATTAGCTGGACACAAACTAGGGAAAATGAAAATTAGCCCTTATGACTCCTCATGGTTCCTCTTTGACCCCTTTCAGCTCGGAAACGGTAACAGCTACGCCAAATCCATTGACATACCACTGAAAGCTTATATCAAGAGAAATCCAAAGAAAAAAATCCTATCGAAATCTGATCAAAAAATAAAATTTCACATTATTTAGAAAAAAACACAATTTTGGCCCCTTTGACCCCTTATAGCTTAGAAACGGTAAGAGCTACGCCAAATCCGTTGACTTTAACTGAAAGCTTATATCAAGAGGAATCCAATGAAAAATAAAAATTTTAGGTAATCTGCAAATTTGCAATTTTAGCCCCTTTGAACCCTGATAGCTCGGAAACCAAAATAATTACACCAAATCCATTGATGTACTACCGAAAGTTTATATCAAGAGGAATCCAAAGAAAAAAATCCCATCAAAATCCAATGACAAAAATTTTAGGTATTCTGCGATTGTGCAATTTTGTCCCCTTTCGGCCCAATAGCTAGGTATTAATAAGGAAACAAGAAGGAAATCTAGCTTGAGGGGGTGAATATTGTTCACCTCTAGTTGAAAACCCTCAGGTGACATCAAGATGTAGACAGGAATAAAAGCCCTGTCCTTGATAAACTGGAGCTCTCTATGTATCGTGTGCTTTTTTGTCACAAGTACATTCACTCTATATCCTTTCATTTTTCCTGCCAAAAATCTAAAAGTAGAACGCTATGTTAGTTTTTCATAAGGAATCAATTGAAAAAACTGCATCAAAATTGGACAAAGAATTTAACCAAAAAAATTTTTTTTTAATTGCCCCTTTTTGGCCCCCATTTATTTGGGGAATGGTACAGGCTAAATGAAATCTGTTGTGTATATACGACTGGAAATTTCTTCAGGAGCACACTGAAAGAAACCCCATCAAAATCGATTAATAATAAAGATTCTACAGACAAATATATGAAAACACCCAATTTCACACTTTTTCTAAAACCTGTGGGGCCAAAAACTGCGAATTAAAACCTCAGTTTAAGCGTTTGCCAAGAAACATCTTACTAAAATTTGATAATGATCTGCCCACTAGAACGAAAGTTATGCTGTCCACAGACGCCGACAATGCAAACGCCATATTTTTGCAGTCATATAAAAAAACTTAAACATTTGGGTTAACAACGCCAACGACGGAATCTATGATCCCTATGTCTCGCGTTCAAGACATTCATCGCAGGCGAGCCAAAAATCTGTTAGAACCACTTGAGCTCCCAAGAAACAGCCTACAGCAAACGTACGTAATCAAAGATTACAAGTTCGCCTCGTTATGGCACATTGTCAAGAGTATAAATCTAATTTTGCCTAGATGCTGACCTACCATCAGAGATGCATGCATATGCAAGGTTACATGATCCTAACATGTATAGTGACTGAGATCTGAACTCCGACATAAACTTGAATGTAAGTCTTTCAAGCGGAAAATATAGGTCAAAGAGGCCTTATTTTTAAGGAGACTGTGAGTCAACCCAAGATGCACCTGCATGTATAGTTTGATGACCATACCATGCATAGTTGCCAAGATACACATCCAAATGTTGAGGCAGACACGGATAGTACAACAGGCTTCTTTGAGAAGCAGCATACTTAAGTTTTAAGTCTTTGAGTAATCCATTTTCTCCTGCTCTGACAAGGGTGCTCAACATTATACTAAAGATACAAAGATCGTATAATAAAATTGTTAAATAATGTCTTGTTACATAATTGTTCATATCAAGACTGATAACAATCATGCAGAAAACATGAGGAACAAGCCCTTCAAAGTATTGTTGATATGTTATTAAAAGTGTTGGCTCCTCAGTTTTAGTTAAAAGATTTGGAATATGAATCAGATTTTATGAACAAGTGAAAAAGTCTACATTGGATCGAAGTAGAAAAATAATTTGACACGACGGAGATACATATTAGACAACAGTCTTTTTGAAGCAAAAATCTCTGTCTTTTGCCATTGTTATGAAAAAGAAAGGAATTGGGGTAAATGTCAAGAAGATAACATCCCATATCCAGGTTAAAACAACCCAAAACAAAGNATCTAAGTTTCCTTGTCCAAAGTTTGAGCTATTGCCATCTCTGCATTTGAAGTTTGTTTGTTAGTTTTTCACTTTTAAATTATCTCTGAAAGCACTGAAGCAAAAGCAAATATAGCCAAGTTGTAGGTAATATTTTTGAAGGATGTCTTGAACAAATATTGCTCTTTCAAAATCTGCAAAACAAAACGGCCATGAGCAGTGACGAGTGTCTTTTTGTTTTTCGCATTTTGATAATTAGGGCCCAAACACAAAAAGTGGTATGAATAAATATCCATTTGTTTAAAATTTTATTTCAAAATAAATAGTGAAGCAACATAAGCCGTAAAGAAATTAACAATTAAAACATCATAGAATGTTAAATCAACAATGTAAAATATAACGTATCAAATATATACCTCCTCTAAAGAGAAGTACAGTATGTACTGGATTAGAGAACTAACAATATAAAATCTCAGTAAAGATAATCTGATTAACAAATAAAGTAACAAAAATAACAAATAAATATTGTGACCATCAAGCACACTGCATAAATATTTCTACTTATTAGTCACTAAATAAACTGGTAACATAACGGTTCAACATAAAAGCCTGAAAATTCTCAACAAGAACAAAAATCAAATCTATTTATTCATTTCAGATCATTTGCAAACAATAAATTGGAAAAATACTTGCAGTAGTCAGTACTGCTAGCCTGGGTACTTTTTAATGGTGAGACAATTTAGAGCAAAAGTAGAGAGTTTGATTTAGTTCTCTGATTTGAATGACTTTCCTCAGTACAATTATTCAAAATTTTGATTACTACATATATGTTTAACAAAAAGGTAAAACAGCCTTGAAAGCCTCAAATTTTTCTTTTTATTTCCTACAACATAGGTCAAATTCTATGTCAAAACATGGAATCTGATTACAAAGTTCCTTTTGTTCCTTGTGAAGTTTTGGTTTCCCCAAGATGAAGTACTCTCGCATAAATAAACTTTAATTGTTCTACCAGTGATTAAAGAAATATGAGCTGCATTTCTTCAATTTTTTGGAAGTTCTAAAAATGCACATCAATTTGTCTAGAAAATGATATCAGATACCTTTTGATACATAAAAACATGAAGAATACTTCATAATTTTGATTATTGAACCAATTTTGAACACGATTTTGAACAGTCATGGCAGGTGATCAATGTTTGACACTGAAACCGGACCTGACCAAGATACTATATAGTCAACATAAACTAACGTACTACCAATCGACAAACTTTGGCTTGTTGATATGTGTCTACACTTGACATTTGTGATGTCATTGCCGGTTTAACTATCTATTTGCTCATTGCACCATGAAAACAATTCCTCTATACAAAATAAACATAAGGAACATTTGACCTGAGGTCGCATGCATACAAATTATTCTGAGAATATATTCTTTGCTGGCCAGCAAATAATTAATTCATGTTACATTTTCCTTATATGCTTTCACGTGATACGTTGGACTTGAAACTGCTTAATTTCTGCAGTCTACAACTTGAAATGATGAATTCTGGAACCAAAAAATTGAAAAAATACAGCATATATTGCTTTAAAGAGAAATCAACTTAAGGCAACAAATCAATACCTAATGACATAAATGCAATCAAACATAAATGCAGGTCTAAACACTGACTTGTACTTTTGAACAAAATTATCCAGTCATTTTATTAAAGTCAGTCACCTTCAGGTAGTATGGGGGTCTAAAAACTGTCGGATAGAATTTTCATATATTTTCATGACTTATTCTTGGTTATTAGAGCATACAAAAAATAAAATAAAAATTTGGGGTCACCAGCCATGTAAGCATGAAATCTTTAATGAAAAAACACCTACTGTATTTTGGTTGAAATGATAGGGAAAATTGTCAAATTTTCATCAAATTTCAATTTATGTAAGTTATATCGAATAGAATTAAAAATTTTTTTAAAAAAAATAATTGGCTTATATACTTGCTTTCAATTTGTATGCAAAAACTTTTGGGATCACTGTACTTCTTTTTGAATAAAAACTGACTTTTTCCTATCATTTCTGTGCAAATTATCTCCCCTTTATATAACAGGAGTTTGCTGAAAAGGTACAATATTCTGCATGATTACTCAATGAAAGTTGCAAATTTGATCAAATTTAACTATTATAAAAGACATCAAAAATCATTTTATCAACATTCCTTTAGTGAATTCCATTTTTTTGTCAAATGCGCAAAAAATGATGTACAGTTTTAAACTCCCGTACTACCTTAAGATGTGATGTTAATATACATGTAGTTTCCATTAAGTGAATGTAAATGTACATATAGTTCCCATGAAGCATGAAGAATGTACAGCCTGTATTTGATTAGAGAATTAACAATATAACATTAATTGTAACTAGAGGTACTGTGGCCTGGTGGGCCACAAAATGATACCCCCCACTCCCCCAGTAGATTGTTTCCAAAATAATTTGAAAAAAAACAGTTAGCAATGCACAAAGGCATAATGTACTAAAGATTTTGTAAAAAATGTTACGAAAAATTTCTACAACTGACAGAAGATGTTCAAAAATAAAGTAAGTCGGTAAACAGGAAGTAGATGTCCGGCAAACCTGAAATCGCTACTTGCAGTATGGGGCATCATTTCAAGCTTGCATACAAAATTTCAAGTGACAGTGATTAGTAGTTACTGAGAAAAATGTTACGAAAAAATTGTCACAGACAGACAGACGGACAGAGTGATTCCTATATACCCCCTGAACTTCGTTCGTGGGGGGTATAATAATAACTATCTGATAAACAAATATAAGTAACAAAAAACAAACTTCATAAATGAATATTGTGACTATCAAGCACTCTGGATAAATATTTCCACTAACTAGATACTAGTAACATAACTGTTCAACATAAGTCTTTGAATATAGTAATATTAATTCTCAACAAGAACACTAATAAAATCAGATCTGTCCTTTCATGTCAGATCACTAGCAAACAGTAGTGGGGAAAATACTTTCAGTAGTCTATACGGCCTGCCTAGGTACTTTTCTTTTCAAAATAAAAATGTGACGGACTGATAATTTGACTCCAAAGTAGTTTTAGTTTCAATATCATTACTTGAAATTCTGATTTCTTCATACAGCTAAGACAAACAAGAATATGTGTCTAACAGATGCAGTGCCACACCTTGCAACTGTTTTGAACAATGCTATATGTACATGTATAGTCTAAAACACTGGCATTAAATAATGTGTAAAAGTGTTGCATTTTATGCAAAAAAGTAATGGTGCATTACATGATACCCTGCCACGTTACACAAAATTTTAAAGATTTAAGGGCATAACTCCAGAACCCCTTAGACCGCTGAGCCCAAAGTTGAACTATACCTAAGTTTTGTGGTAAAAAAACTTACATACCAAGTTTGAGCCCAATATATTATTTCATTCACAAGTCATCATTCAGAAACCTTCAAATTAAGAAGAATTTCAAAGTTTCAAGGGGCATAAGTCCAGAATGCCTTGGACCTCTAATCCCAAAGTTCAATGTGGTCTGAGTTTAGTTGTCAGCAACTTACATACAAAGTTTGAAGACAGTTTGTTACTGTATCTCGGGTTATTTTCACGTCGGGTTTTGTTTGCTATTTCAATGTAAAACAGTGCAATTAATTATTATACTCCACGCAACAAAGTTGCAGAGGGTATAATGTTTTTGACCCGTCCATTTGTCTGTCTGTCTGTCAGTCCTTCTGTCCCTCCATCCTTCAGTCCTGTTCTTGTCACTGCAAATCCTCTGTAACCGCTTGACAGATTGCTTTCATATTTAGTAGGATTGTTGGTCATGATGTGTAGATGTGCATACTATACAACCATATTGATTGGATAACTTTTGTTGGAGATATTGGACTTAGACTATTTTCAGTTAAAACAGTAAGTATCATCTTGTCACTGCAACTCCTCTGAAACCGCTTAATGGATTGCTTTCATATTTGGTAGGATTGTTGGTCATGATGTGTAGATGTGCATACTATACTGCCTTATTGATTGGATTATTTTTATGGGAGTTATTGGACTTGAGACTATTTTCAGCTAAAACACCAAACTATCATCTTGTCTCCGCAGCTCCTCTGAAACCCTTTCAATTATCTTGTGCAGAATGATTGTGCATATATCAAAGATGTACATGCTGCTTGGATTTTGGTTTTTGATCATGTCTGACAAAATTACACATTGATGAACTTTGTCATTTTTATGTATGATATTGCTTAAATGGTACTTTTAGAGTTCAATAATGCAGGATTTTCTGATATGTAGGGGGTTGGGTATGTGAGCTTGCCTACTAAGGTTCTTTAATTTGTTTTGTTTTTTATTAGCGTGTTTATACTTTATTTAATGTGTTTGAATGGGCAGTGAAATTTACACTGAGGATAAATTTCGTGGTCACTTGTGCCCCTTGAACAAAGCGAAAATTAGACACACACCAAAAATCCCGATATACAGTATTTCATTCACAAGTAATCAGTCAGAAACCTTGAAATTCACAAAAATTTCAAACTTTCAAGGGGCATAACTCCAGAACCCCTTGGACCTCTGAGCCCAAAGTCATACTTGAACAGAGTTTCATGGTAACCACTTTACATACCAAGTTTGAAGACTGTAGGTTATTTCATTCACAAGTTATCAGTCAAAAACCTTTGGGGGAACGGATGGATGGATGGACGGTCGGATGGATAGACAGACAGACAGACAGACAGAGGGACGGACACACAAGTGAGGTTTCACATAATACCTTTTCACTATATGTGGCAGGGTATAAAAACCCTATACCTTAATTGCAATTATAAAATTTAATTTACATTACTTTTGTGAATCAGAAGCGATTTGGGTAAAACTGATGCTGATGAAAGGATGTGTATTGCAAAATATAAATACAAAAGTAGAATATATAATGAAATTGTTTTCTTTAAATGTCAACAGAACACAACCCTTCTGGAAAAACACAGATTTTCTCTACTGACATGAATTGAATTCAATGTATTGTGATTACACACATCTTAAACCCCTATTTATTATGGGTTTTCCCCTATGCTAGCATCATATTAAAAATTTTCAGAAGGCAATTACTGGGCAATTCTTCCATGTTTAACAAAACATTCATTTGATTATTGCATGAGATTGTAATCTCATAAAAATTCTAAAATACAACAGAGAGGTTAAATCTCTATAGGTTTTAAGGTATGCTTGGAGTTGGCTTACACATCGAAACCCAGATGAGCATTTTCAAAAGTTGGCTGGTATGATCTTAAACAATTAAGAAACATTGAATATAAGAAAAAAATTGATTGATTGATTGATTAGTTAGAGTTTAACGTCCAATGAGCAATATTTCAGCTATATCAGGACGAGAAAAAAATCAACATAATAATAAATATTGTATAAATGGGACTTTTTAAATGGATTTCATAAATATATATATAAGTAAAAATATACAATAACTGGAACAATAAAACTATTAACTTCAATATCACTCTATCAAAAATTAACAGCAAGACCTGAAAATGTTACTTATAAAAAGGCCTATTACAAGAAGTTGGTAAGGTTTGCTTTCTTTCTTTATTTCTGTGTTTTTAATTTTACTATCAACATGTGTGGACATAACATCATTTGAAATCCTTTCACGTTCCAGGTATATACACACTCCTTATTCCATAGACACAAAAGTTCCTTTTATGTTCCAGGTATATACACACTCCTTATTCCATAGACACAAAAGTTCCTATTTTCATGTTGATATTAATGTTTGTTTTAGTATCTCTTTCATTACTGGTAATTGTCTTCTTTATTGAGATTTTGTGCCATATTTTATTCCTGGAGAAATATTTCTTAAAGGTTTGTTTTATAAATTTTTATGATGATTTCTTAAACATCTTGTTTTTTTCATATAAAATGTTGATGTATTACTTTTCACACGGTTTGTCATTGCTGGATAACTTCATGTACTCCATTATACCAGCCTCATCTTAATTATTCTTCACATAAAATGGAAAACGAAAAAAAAGTTTTGAGTAGCTCAAAGTATAAGAATTAAATATTTCTATACTAATTTAATTATACACTGTGACAGGATAATAAACATTTAGTTTGCTCACTTCTGAAATAAAGTATTTGATATGTTGATTTTTAGATAGAAGAGGTTACAATGTTAAGTGTACTGTTTACATGAGAGCATTTCAATAATGGTATATACACTTATTTTAAGACTATTCATACAGTGATCTTAATGAGATTTCTATGCCTGCTTTCACTTGAAACTTGGTTTGAAACTTCAGTCCCATATGAACACAACTTGTTCAAGACTAAGTTTTGACCCTAGTACCAGAAGTATATGGTCCTTCAGAAAAGACTTTTGTTAAAGCTCCAATCTGATTGGTCAAATTTATGACCTCAATACTGAACTTTCAAATTCTAGGTTTACATGGCTTTGGCAATGGTTTACTGAGGTTCTACAGTAAATGACTAACCAATCAGAAACAGTTTACATGACTAACCAATCAGATACAGTTTACATGACTAACCAATCAGATACAGTTTACATGACTAATCAATCAGATACAGTTTACATGACTAACCAATCAGATACAGTTTACATGACTAACCAATCAGATACAGTTTACATGACTAACCAATCAGATACAGTTTACAAAATGATTCTCATTCCTTCTTGACTACAGAGGTCAAAGTGAAAATTATCTCCTTTTAAAGATGGTCACTCCTCAGGTTTTTGAAACTAACTCTGACTTTCAGAATTCTCTTATTTTATTCATCATGATGTATTAAATATTTTTGCACACTGACCCCCAAAGATACCCCCCGCTCATTGAATCCTGAATCGATATGGTAAGTGCAAAATTAAGTTGGTGTGGACACAATACAGGTGTGGATACAGTACAAGTATGGACACAATGACATAATCTTCAAGAAAAAACTTTTCCCAGGGGTTCCAATGAAAGGGTTCAAATATAAAATTCACCTTTTTTCAGCCTAATTGACATTTTACACATCTACATATATATGTTCTTCCTTTGTCCAAAGTTTCCTCAAAATCCTTCAAGTGGATTAGGAGGAGTTGTGCGTACGAGGTAACCCATACATAGGGAATCAATGAAAACTCAGTCGAATTATCTCCCCTTCCTGGTT
>MJUU01001580.1:65591-81651 GCA_002080025.1 Modiolus philippinarum
ACGAGGTAACCCATAAATAGGGAATCAACGAAAAGGAAAACTCAAATTATCTCCCCTTCCTGGTTTCGGACAATAATTATATTTCTTCAAGCACATCTCCATATAGTGTCCCTCCTTTGTGTAAAGTTTCATCAAAATCCTTTAAGTGGTTTAAGAGGAGTTGTGCTTACAAGAGGTGTGGACAGACGGACGGACAGATGGACAGACAGACAGACAGGGTGATTCCTATATCCCCCCCCAAACTTTGTTTGAGGGGGGTATAATGAAATTATTGATATTCTTTCATTGCATTTCAAAGGTTGATAGCCTCAATGCAAAGTGAATGAAAAGTCTAGAGAACTTCGGTTTCCCGCCAAAATTTCAGGCGTTTAAATCTCAAAAAGGACCACACTGACCTATCAATATTTTTTGCTTAAAATGATGTATGATCAATATTCTAATAAATAAGAATATTAAATCCTTGATATATTAAACTTGAGGAGTGACCATCCTTAATTTTGGTGCAAGAATCATCATGATGATATTAATAAAATAAATAAATGTTTTAAAAAACTAATTGAGATCATAAAGGGAGATATCAGATCATGTCTACATTACTACATTACTAAAAAAATTCCATTGCCAAGTTCAATTTAACCTCTTAAACTAATAACAGAACTTAAATAATAAGATTTTCTAATGAATCACTATCTCTGTATGTGGCAAGAAGAGTTGAATTAGGATCATCTGCTAAACATCCAGCTACACAAGGCTCACTTCCATCTGCATGACGATTCATATCTAAAAAAAAACAAAAAAACTGTCATTATATTAAGGAGGTTCGCTCCTCATGTTTTTGGGATTTATGTCAGATTTTCAGAATTCTATGGTTTTATCCATTTAAAAGCATTATAATTTTTTTGCCCATGGACCCTTTTAATTTTTCCCATAATTTCATTTTATACATCTTTATGAGCATTCTGCAAAAATTTCATAAAATTTTATTTATTCTGTCACATTCATTCATGGTCAAACCTTGCTAATGTTAATCCTATGAAAAATCTGAGGAATTCAGTTTCCCGCCAAATTTTCAATCACTTAAAACTCAAAAACAAGATCATCAACCATTCAATTTTTTTCACTTAAATTATTTCTTTTTTAATTTTCTGACAAAAAATCACATTTATATGAAATCCTATTTATTTTCAAATGGAGTAGCGAACCCCCTTAAGTTATTTGAAATCGTTAGTTTTCATTTTACTTATCATATTATTGGCTTATGGTCGTACCATATAATTAAACCAAGTTCAAATACCCCCCACCCCCTTATACAATATCTTGGCCTGAAAAAAAAACAATTTGAGGAACTTTGAATTTTCCCAAACTAGTATACCCTTGGAAAGACCCTCATACCTAAGCATAAAAGTTTATAATTTAGCAAAACAGTACATAGTTTGAATCCCCAAGGGTAATCATACATTTGATGATTAAAAATATAGTTTACTGGTAACACATAGTGGAGCCAGTAAATGGATATTTTTTACCTTCATATCAAGATTGACACCCTTGAGTATTCAAATAATTTACTGCTAATGTGAATCAAAGGCAATCAAGCAATTTCTTGTAACATATTTGTCTTATCATATATTGTATATGGTTAAGGAACTAGGGAGGACAGGAAACATACCTTGTCCAAGATATGTAGAGTATTTGACAATCAGTTTTTAGCAACCAAATCATCTGTTACAATAAAGGGCTATGCGGAGCGCAGCATGATTCGACGGCAGCATGCCGCCACTGAAATTTGAACAAGTGTAATTTAAAAGTGAATGTGGACAAAGTCAAGAGCTTGACACAGAAACTAGGTGGACACAATAAGGAACTTGACACAAACTATCTTGAACATAGGGAACTTAAATAATAACCCTTTTGATCCATGAAAACTTGGAATCTGTAAGAGTTATGCTAAATCTGTTGACATACTACCAACAGCTTACATCATGATGAATCCGAAGAAATAAATCCAACTGAAATCCAATTAAAATTGATGGGTGTTCCATGGAACACTTGTGTCACCTGCACTACAGAAGAGCCAATTTTTGCCAAGTACATCTCTAAATCTGTAAAATCAAAATTGTAAGTATCAGGTGCACAATTAAATCAAGTGATCAACAAATTCTGAAAGGTTGGTTGGAATGTGACTTAATGGTTTTGAAAGAATACACATTAACAAATGAGCTATTTTGGCTCAGTGAACCTCTAAAATCTGTAAAATTAAGATATTACAGATTAGATGCACAACAATATCAGGTGAACAACATATCCTGCAAGTTTGGTTGGAATCTGACTTATAGCTATGGTGGAGTTGAGGATTAACTAACCAGAATAACAAATGAGCAACTTTGGCTCTGTGAACCTCTAAAATATGTAAAATCAAAATTCTAAATATCGGTGCGCATCTACACCAGTTGAAAAACATATCCTGAAAGTTTGGTTGGAATTGGACTAGCAATTTTAAAGGAGTTGCGGATTCAAAAACTGGCAGACTCACAATTGAGCAATTTTGGCTCCATGAACCTCTAAAATCTGTAAAATCAAAATTCTAAGTATCAGGTGCACATCTACACTAGGTGAACAACATATCCAGAAAGTTTGGTTGGAATTGGACTAGCAGTTTTGAAGGAGTTCTGGATTCAAGACCGACAGTCTCACAAATGAGAAATTTTGACTCGGTGAACCTCTTTAATCTGTAAAATCAAACTTCCAAGTATCAGATGCACAACTAAACCAAGTGAACAACATATCCTGAAAGTTTGGTTGGAATCGGACTAGCAGTATTGAATGAGTTGCAGATTCATTAAACAGCTGTGCCAAGAGCGCATGATACGCCCATCCCCACTTTAAAGCAAACTGATTAAATGATTCTTGAAATTAAAAACTCCATATGAACAAACATGTCAAGGGACTTCTGATATGTATCAATTATTTCATCTGATGTTAAACATTCAAAAATGTATATTGGTTTAGGGGTAGTGATATCTTAAAATAAATGAACATCAATGTGTAGACAGAAATTGCAATTTCATACTTTTTTTAATTAATCAAAGTCCTATAACTCTGGAACGAAAAACCCTTCCACAAAAAAGCTTTCTACTGTCATATCCAACAATCTTGCAAAGTTTCAAGAAAAATGAATAAAGCATTCTCTAGCTAGAATATGACGTGTGGATGGAAATAGTATTTCATGCTTTTTTTAAATAATCAAAGTCCCATAACTCTGTAACGAAAAATCCTTCGACATAATAAAATATTAGGGAACTTCCTCTCGTCATACCCAACAATCCTGCAAAGTTTCAACAAAAATTATCAAAGCGTTCTCTAGTTGTGGACGAAAATTGCAATTTCAAGCTTTTCTGAAATAATCAAAGTCCCATAACTCTGGAACAAAAAACCCAACAACAAAATAAAACAATAGGGAGCTTTTTTCCGTCATACCCATCAATCCTGCAAAGTTTCAAGAAAAATGTTTAAAGCGTTCTCTAGTTAAAGTAAGAGGTGTGGACGGATGGACACCAGTATACAATAATACATCCCGTCAAAGACGGGCATATAAAAACAGATAGACATTGCAGGACGACAATGACGTGAGACAAAGGATAGTAATCCCTATGTGTTGACTCTGCTTACAGCAGGTGACACAAAAATAATGATTTTACATGTTTTCAAAAATTGCAATTTCAGCCCCTTTGACCCTTTATAGTTCTGAAAAAGAGAGATACACCAAATCTGCTGACATATTACCATAACAAGATGGATCTAAAGACAAAAAATCACATCGAAATCTGATTAAAACAAGAGCTATCGCCGAATGGCAGCCAAATATACCCCCGCTTATTGAACCCTGAATCGATACGGTAAGTGCAAATCTAAGTGGGGATGGACACAATACAGGTGTGGACACAGTACAAATGTGGACACAATACAAGTATGGACACAATGATAAAATCTTCTAGAAAGAACTTTAAACATGGGTTCCAATGAAAATACTCTATCGAAATCAAAATTCACCCTTTTTAAGCCTCTTTGACATTTTACACAAAAATCATAAGCATTAGAAAATTTCGTTACAACACTTTCAAAACAACTTTTTAAGAGGATAACAATAAAAAAAGTGTGCCTCTCCCATAGCTTGATTTCACAATATCTATGCTTTGAATTATTTTGGACAATAATTACATTCCTTCATGCACTTCTCCATATATTGTCCTTCCTTTGTGTAAAGTTTCATCAAAATCCTTCCAGTGGTTTAAGAGGTGTTGTGCTTACGCGGTAACCCATATAAAGGGAATCAATGAAAAATCAAGGTCAAATTATCCCCCTTCCTGGTTTCGGACAATAATTATATTCTTTCATGCACATCTTCATATAGTGTTCTTCCTTTGTGTAAAGTTTCATAAAAATCCTTCCAGTGGTTCCAGAAGAGAGGTGCTTACGAGTAATCCATACATAGGGAATCAACGAAAAGGCAAAGTCAAATTATCCCGCCTTTCTGGTTTCGGACAATAATAATATTCCTTCATGCACACCTCCATACAGTGTCCTTCCTTTATGTAAAGTTTCATCAAAATCCTTCCACTGGTGTAAGAGGAGTTGCGCTTACAAGTAATCCATACATAGGGAATCAACGAAAAGTCAAAGTCAAATTATCTCCCCTTTCTGGTTTCGGACAATAATTATATTTCTTGATGCACATCTCCATATAGTGTCCTTCCTTTGTGTAAAGTTTCATCAAAATCCGTCAAGCAGTTTAAGAGGAGTTGCACTTACGAGAAGTGTGGACAGACAGACAGACAGGGTGATACCTGTATAACCCCAAACTTTGTTTGCAGGGGTATAAAGAAAGATTTTACATATTTTGAAATATTGCAATTTTGGTCCCTTTGACCCAAGAGCTTAGAAAAATCTGTTGGCATATTGCTGACAGCTTAAAGCAATAGGAATAGAAAGAAAAAAATTCCATCGAAATCCGATGAAAAATCAAAATTTAAGGTAATCGGCACATTTTCAATTCGGCCCCTTATAGCTCCATAAGGAAATAACTTATGAAAAAGCTAATAGTTAAGTGCTATGTTAATATTTGATAAGGAATCCATAGAAAAAACTACATCAAAATCAGACTTGAAATTATAAAATACAATTTTTGAGATTCACCCCTTTTGGGGCCCATTTACCTCATGAACAGTGCATGTGACTTGAAATCTGTAGACATACTACTGATTGGAAATTTCCTCAGAAGCACTTTGAAAGAAACCAAATCAAAAACTGATAAATAATAAAAATTCTACAACCAAACATGTGAAAACACCAATGTGACCTTTTTGGCCCCTTTTTTAAAAACAAGGGGGCCACAATACCCAAAACCAATCCCAGCCTTCCTTTTGTGCCAAGGAACGTTGTTTTAAAATTTCATAAGGATTGATCAATTTGAACTTCAGTTATTGACCAAAAACAAAAGTGTCTACAGACGAAAACAGCACCATAACGTAGTACGACCACAATTTTTTTGCAGTCGTATAAAAATGTTGTATTAAAATCAAAGATATAAAGTTTTAAACTATACTAAGGAATTATTCTTGCTGATAAGTAAAAATTAAATTTGAGAACTGGACATTTCTGTGTGCGAAATTTAAGTATGATATGGTCATGCAAGAAATTTGTTCAAGCTATGATAAATATGGTCATAAAAACGTGTATTTGTACTTTTTATTGATTTGAAACATTAAATACTTTTAAATACAAATAATTACTTTCCATGAGTTAACCAGTGTCACACTTTCACTCAGGGTATAATAATTCATAACAGATGTAAATTTGTAGCAAAAGTTTAACCTGAAAAATTGTGAGCAAAAACCAAAATATCTAAGTACATGATCTACAAAGTTGCAAGCAAATTACCTAACATAAAACTTTAATCATGCATATATATTACTGAAAATAAAAACATGGCGTGTGTACCTCCGTGTAAAAAGTCCTGTACAGACCTTGATCTAAACAATTATAATATGTTACAGTTGTGATCTTGTCTGATCTATGCAACGGTTAAAGACCCTTGACAATTTTATATAATGTACATTCCACCTTACCATTGAGGTATACTATTAGAATAGTCTTTTGGTCGTTAGTTATCTCACCGCAATTAAACGTTTAGGTGACACTGATTAAAACATCCATATGATGTGTGTTCACCTACCTTGACAGGTAATCACTATTTACCTATCAGTTAAATTTTTTGCGCCGTTGAGTACGGACGTCTCATCGCAACTTAAATTTCTTTCCGATTTTTTATCTCGTGAATTATTTAATTTGTAGATAGTTTTATTTAAAAGCTCGTATTGAAGATTTTTTAATTTAAAGCTCGTATTTGTTTTTATGGACTCGGGAATTGCAGTAAGTGCAGGAAAACTCCGAGGTAAATGAATTGAATGTAAGTCGCCATGTTGTTTATCGGAAAAGTCTAGATTTTGTCTGGAACAACATGGACAAAGATACATACTGTTTAACATGTTTAATGGAACGTCGTAAGTATAAATAAATGCCAGGTTGAGGGCAGTGGAATATTCCCTACAGCATGATGGGAATGAAGGACTCGGCGTCGAGTTCTAACTTTGCACGTCTACTAGTACTGACCAGAACCGAGAATCTTTGAGATTTGCTCATATCTGGTTCAGTAAAGGATAACGGCCCTACAGGGGTGCGTAAACCTTTGTCGTCTTTGGAGACTATTTTGGACCAGGTTTTGGGGTCGCCAATTATCTCCAGAAACACTGATTTTCGATGTGAAATTTCTTTAAATGTTCACAAGAACGAAATAGAAAAGTTGGGTGACATAAGGTCGGACCCAAATATTAAGTAATTTTGATCAAATGTTTCCACAAGACACCTAGGTGACATGAACGTTGTCACAATTCACAGGCAGATCTTTCAAATAAGCAATCTAGATTTTTTTATACTATTACAAAACCTCGTGTAGTTTTTGATATTAATAGTAATGTTGAGGGAGTATACAAAGACTTCAAAGAACAGTGGATATATCTAGAGTTATTACTGACAAACTTCTATTGTGTTAGTGATGTCAAATTATTTAAAAATGAAAGCATTAATGACACTGGTATAGCTAGTGTTGGTTTAGTGCTTGATGAAGGTTTGAAAAAAAAAAAAAAAAAAAAAAAAAAAAAAAAATTCTTTGAACCATGATATTTCTTGTTTTTATGTAGAGTTCAGGTCTTTGTTTACCTGTACAGTATTGCATCTTTTTAATAAGTTCCAAGTATGGACGTAAGCAATGATGTTGATGTCATATAATGCTTAAAGCTACATTGCAATTATAGACAGCTTTATAGTCTGCATTACTGACTGAGCTTAAGGTTACTCCTTGAGACACATGTACAGCATGACAAAATTTACTGTTTAGTATGCAACTTTGGTAATTTGTAATGGAAACAAATTAAAAAAAAAAAAAAAAGAACTAGGTACTCGAGAAAAGACCATTACATTAGTTTTGCAGTAAGCATTAGATACTTTAACAATTTAGATAATAAAATTGTGACAAAACAAAACTTGTCAAACAGAGATTCATTTGCATTTGCTATAAGTAGTTCGATATAAATTTTTAGATCTGGCAGGTAGATGTAGTGCCTTTTTCAACAGGTTGGTGTGTAGATGGTCAGCAGTTCAATATGCAGGTCTACATTATTTGAAATGTTTTCTTTTCTAAAGCCCGAAATTGGCCTTTAGATAGTAAAGGCGTTTTCGGAAAAAGTATAGAAAACTTCTTAAATACGAATAAATATTAAGAACAGCTTAATTTGTTACCTTAGTTGAACCTGAGGTAAAGGAAGGCTACGACTAAGGCTTCTTATCCTACAGTATTGAAATAACCATTCCAAAATTTGATTGGGATCTGGTTTAAAATTCTGGGTAATATTCTTCAAACAGTTTCACGTGAATATAAATTCAGCACTTGTATTTTGAGACAAGAATTATCTTATGGCTATTCAAAAAAAAAAAAAAATTGGTATAGAGGCCGTTTGCAAAGAGAAAACTAGAAGGACTAGTTTGGATTCTTTTAGAGGTCAAAAAAGAATAATAGCGGACTAAATGGCAAGTCAGAGTTTTCCATTTCAATATATCTATATAAACTAGAGATTCATTTGCACGGTTGACTTAAATATAATAATTTTGGAAATCATCCAACAGGGTTACAATTTAGAATTTCTCCACAAACCTCTATGGACAGGCATTCAAGAAGCCAACAATTTGTTGGGAAGATAATTAAAAAATTATGAAATTTCTTGAATCACTGGCAGTTTTCTACAATACCATGTAAAAAGAATAAAAATTGTTGAACTGCAAGATGTTTATTTAAGAAATTCCATTACAAGAGGGATACATGCAGAAAGTTAAAGTCTTTGTGACACCAAATACTGGGCAATTTCACTAGATTTCAGCTATGCATGTCTGTATGTACCATTTCATCAGAATTATCGTCATTACATGAGATTTTATGTAAAAGGTCAATGTTGCCATCATTGCCCAACATTTTCTCCAAGAATATTCACAAAATTATTTTCTTAGAGTCCATTGAGTTAGACTGTTGTTCTTCTTGGAAGATTGGTTCCGCTATCAACCAAATCAAAAATATGTTGGCACAAGATCAACAGAAATATCTAGATACTTGGTTCACTAAGTTTTCCCATCAATGCAAATGGTAAAGCCTTGATAACATATCCATTTGTATCAATTTAAGAGAGAAAAGTTACTATAGTATTGGTTCAGAATATATGTAATGAACATATGCAGAATCTAAATTCACAGTAACTTCGAACGGCATTTTCAGTATGTAGTTCACAATACTAATTAGCTCTTATGGGAATCATGCTTTCTTGCATGGAATTAATCCCCAATACACGACTCAATAAGTGTCCCATCCAATTACGGGGGTACTTATTTCAGGTTTTATTTTTTGGAAAGATTCCATTTCGGAACACCTGTTATCCGTCTTTAAAAAATGTAAATATGTAGACAGGTTGATCTTTTGTATATCTGAAAACTACTGTATAATAAATCAGATGCTTTGCTTACAGGTTATGGGATCATATAGAGGATCCGATATTCCATGGGTTCTGGAATCAGGGACAAATAGACTGGCTTATAAACTGTCTAGAAATGAGAGTTGTGTAGTTGACCATTAAACATTTGGGAATGAATTGAAAATCAAATGTTTATTATATACAATGTAATTAGCGGAGAGGGACAACAGCTGGTTCAGTTTACAAACCACCAAATGGTCATCACGAACTGTGTTACTTGACTTAACATTAATCAATAAATAATCCAATTAAAAGGAGCACATATTATTAGAGGAACAATGTTCTTGCAGATATTTTGTCGGGCCAAGAACGTCTGATAGATTGGTCCTTTAAAAAAATAAATAAATAAATAAAGTGAATCAGAAAATATTTTCAAAGATCAACTTATTTCCATCTTGAGAACAGAAAAACAGATTTTTTGCACTTGGATTCCACATGCCAAGAGAACAGCTTTAGCAGATCTTAGCATTTGATACAATAAAATATTCATGGGATAATGTGTATGCATTCGTTAATCCCATATGTCTCGTATCGAGAGTATTGAACTACTGTTTGTGCGGCAGTTCCAGTGTCAAATTATATAAATATCGCTCCAATGACACAGAAGACACTAGTATACTGTTAATAGACAATCAAGTCAGGCTTCCATTGTTCAACGCCTCATGGTGACTTCAAGATGAAGAACAACAATAAAGCGTTGTTCCATTGCTTATTATTACCATGTATTTGTAGAGACTCTGTCTCATTTATATTTACTCCATATCCATTCATTGTTATTTCCATGTATACGTAGTAAGGATTTGTTGAATTGAGCCAAGAGTAGAATTTTTTCATTCAGATCCATATATGTTCAAACAAGGACGTATAATGTAAGTCCTTGGTTCGAATTAACAGCTCGTCTTCTTTTCGACATATATTTCTAAGCAAATGGCTTTAATGAAAAAGAAAGAATCTTACTTACGGCAATTGGCAAAAGACCAGATATCGTAAGGTTTGAACATGCAATGGCTGGCGTAGTACGTAACATCTCAATGTGCTACTTTAATTCAGGTAGCTTAATTTCTATGTTATTTCTGTAACAGAACTGTATTGTAGGATACTGTTCAATAATCCCAGTGTTTTTGTCCTTTGTGCCTAACATTGAAGTGGGTATTCACTATCCAACCGTTATCAGGCTTATAAAAGGCATGTTTAATTCAAGACCAGCTAAAACATAATTTTCACTATAATGTGATCTAGAAATCGTTTGGCAATCTCTTGAAGTTGAACAGAAACCATTTGAACAATTGATACAAGTTGGTTTAAAGTTCATGATAAAAAAAAATCTTTTCTGAATGAAATCCATAACCCTTTTCAAAAGATGCAGTGATTTACAATGTCTACGAATAAATAACAGTTAAATGAAAACAGGAACTAAACCACTAGACATAGTCTAGATAGCAAAACAAAATAGGCCATATCACTTTGACACTAAAGTTTTTGTACCATTTTATCAAGAAAATCGATGTTGAACCCAATGAGGGTATTGTCTTGTTATTTAACTAGGACTGAGAATTTCAGAGATAAGCTCAAATAGTTAAATTAAAATATTTAGATCAGAACATTAAAGCCTAAGCACACTCTACTAGAGCAATTACTTCAAGTTGGGCTCTATCCAAAGGAATTTAAATATCATACTTTTTGAACAGCTGAGTCAATTTTTTGTCAAATTTTTATTCAAGACATGTAGATGCTACAAAGTATTAGAATAAAATTATGTGCATTTTCTATTTTGTAGAACAAACAGTATTTGATATACACAGTTTGTTATTGTCAATGATGTTGGAAGTTTTTATAGACTTTAAACTAGTATGATTCTGTATTTAGTGAATGGAGAGTTTTGGAAGATAAAATTTTCATTATCCAACCTCCAACAACTTTGAAATCAGCAAGTATTCTAATAGTATACCTCAATGGTAAGATGGAATGTACATAATATAAAATGGAATAATCTGAATCTCAAGTTGAGATTTTATATAATGTTAAATGGAATACTTACCAGTGAGCGGGCCACCATCCATCCCCAAATGAAAATTTTGTTTGGGTTGAGATGTAAATTTTAAGTTTTACAATTTATTGCAAAAAAATATAACTGATAGGTAAATAGTGATTACCTGTCAAGGTAGGTGAACACACATCATATGGATGTCCTAAACGTTTAATTGCGGTGAGATAACTAACGACCAAAAGACTATTCTAATAGTATACCTCAATGGTAAGTATTCCATTTAACATTATATAAAATCTAAACTTGAGATTCAAATTATTCCATTTTCATTACATATCATTTATGTGAAAAATTATAATTAATGAGTACCATCACTCATGTGCCAAATGAATATCTGTTTTCAGATTTTTTGCCATAACACCTTTAAATATTAATAGTAAAACCAACTTTTCATATAAGCATTTTTCTTGTTCAAAAGCATTTTGTTTGAAAATAGGGGGAAATTCATTAATTTCCTAAATGATCATTATGCTGTAGTATATACCTTTAAAAAAATTCCAAGAATTTAAAAAAAAATCCTCCAAAACTGGTTTAGCTCATGGTGTAAAGAAATATACTAATTAGTTGGACAAATACAAATTCAACAAAAATATCTTATCAATTGTCACCATAAAACATCTCAAAAGAGACAGAATGGTAAGATCTTAATAGAACACTAAGAGGAAAAGTTGTCAGAGCCAACCAACAAAGGAACAGTAATGGAGATGTTTTAATATAAAAGAAGAAATAAGATATAAAAAAGCTTTTTAAATTACAGATAATTCATGATAACATGTATATTGGTTATTCCACACTTTTTCATACTCATAAACCAGGTCAAGTCCTTGACCTTAACGGCCCTACTAGAAAGTTCTTGTTTACTGTGTATTGTATCTGTATTTTAATTATCAAAATAAATAAGTAAATGAATGTCATCAAGTAAGTATTAAACTGCAGCTATCTAATATATTCCGCCCATGAATAATTTTCCTTTAGCAGTCCATGTATTCATGATATCAAGGATTGTATCTGTTAATAATAAAACACAACTCTTCAATAGGTACTGACAAGTGGTTAATTTTTACTGTGATAAAAATTTGCAAAATGAAAGCATAAACCAGTAAGTGAGCATTTAGTCTGCTTTTAGACATTTCCTTTCAGATTTTAGACTTATGAGAAACATTTGTTGATTATCTCCCTTTAAAAAGGTACTTATATTTGGTCAAAGGGAAGATGCTAATGCAATTATCTTTAACCTGAACTTATATAACTAACTTGATTCAAGGAGATAATTGCCAATTTTTCATCATTACATAAGGAATTATTTTTTTAATATTTATACTTTTGGTAAAAATAGTTGATTATGAAAAATTGCCTCTTCACAGAATACTTTGAATATTGAAAATAACATTTATTTGGCATAGGAGAGCAGTGGTATAAAAATGTCATAGAATGATCATAGCAGCATCATAATATGTCAAATAGTAGTTGATAGCACTATTTCATGCATTGCTTGTATAATATAATGGACATCCTTACAATCAAGAACATTCTCAAGATAAGTATAGAAATATATGAGTTTTGGAGGACAAATGAACATAATGGGATAAAGTTCATATTTCTACCTAATCAAACCCTATTAGGCCAGAAAAACATGTGTTTATGGCAGCTGGTTTATGGTAGACTGTTTGAAAAAAATAAGGTCCATGTGCCTGCAAATTTTTTGGGTTAAATGCTAAATTTGGAATGCCATTGCAGTTTTGGATATATTGGTATGTTGTAGTATTGACAACATACTTGTCTTAAATGTGGAAACTAATCAAGGATTTTTGCATACATTTTTCTATGTTTTGTCAATACTTGGATAAATAAAGCTAGTGTGTTAAAAATGGCAAATGGAAATGCCAAGAGGCTTCAACCAAAACAAGGGTCAGGTTAATCTAGCATAAACACATATTTTAAAGGTCTTATTTAATTTTTTGATATCAGAATAAGTGATAAATGCTAGTAAATCGAAAAATACCCTACTTTTATAAAATATACAAACTTGTGAAAACAATAGTAACAAATGATTTATATGTATTTTAAGGCAGTAAATGGTAAATCATAAGGAAATTATTTGTATATAACAAGTCAACATAGAATAAAACAATGAAGTAATAAGAACTAGCATACAAAATTTAACCCAGGATAGAATTATTTCAAATTCTTACACATTTCAAATAATATAAACATTTTTGAATTTTCTGAATTGATCTGCACTGAAGCTTCACTGAAGAGACATAAGTTGTCAAAATGGCCATCTGCAGAAACTAAATTTACAATGTGATATTTTTGAGTTCTACAGAATTTTCTACTTTTTCGATTTAATTAACTAACAAGAAAACACTTAGAATTCTATCCTGGGTTAAATTCTAGACATTCATTTATAGAGAAGAATGTATATACCATTGAACTTATTGTATTATTTTCATCAACACTGTAGTTTCCTGTAAGCATAATTAAGTTGTTTATATTAGGGATGTCAAAATGCATGAAAAATGCCACTCGAGTACTCGGATTCAATACTCGAGTATACTCGAGTACTCGGTGATCTTTTGAAACGAAAATTACTAGACTTCAAGGTGCTTATCACTCAATGATATATAACTACAAAATTGCTCAAATGCCATAACAGGAGCATCAATTAATGTTCAAAGGTTTGATTAAACAACATTCAATTAAAGCGAAATTATATAGAAGTTTTTTTTCTAACAACTTGTTTTTGTTAAGAAACGTGCTTGTCTAATTAAACAAATTGTTTTAATCACAATTAACGCTGATATAAACATCTTGGGACAACACGGTTTTAATCAGATAAATTTTCAGTTAAAACTATTATTTGATCACAAAGTGTACATTTCCGGCATTTCAGTTATTAGATTGATGTTTAAATGAAAATTTAAGCAGTGTTTATACAATAATCATTTATCATATCAAGCTTCTCCGACACAAGTACTTGTCCAATTAATGTTTTCCTGAAACTCAAGTATCTGCCTCTGAATCACAAGTGAAATTATATCCACATTTGAAAATGAATCAGAACAAAATGCTTGGAAAGGTGAATCTGAAGTAATAGATGCATGTGCCTTATCTCTCAGACGATTTAACTCCATTTGAATATTCTGCACCTTTGGAAAACGGCCTTGTAGATTGTTGCTTTGTCTTGCATTTCGTATCCATTTGCTAGTTGTCTCTGTAATGTCTATGTTCTCTGGATCTGCATCATCCTGATACTGCCATACTGTTTCTAATAGTGATCCCTATGTGTCGTATTTACAATTAAGGAAGACATGTGTCGCCTGTGTAAATATGCTATCTTTGAAGACCTCTTCTTTAGAGGTTAAGAAGTTTCTAGTTTATTGCAGACTGATCAAGTTATACGAGAAATTTCATGAACAATTAATTTTGTTTTTTCACATTTGTTCGGAGATATTGACTCATAAACTGACTGTTTTGGATTTTAATTTTATTTAAATCTTGGGAAACAAAATTCAAGAACATAAGAATTTTAGTGAAGAAAATAAATGCCTGGAAGAGGTGCTGTACTTCAAAAAATAGATATGGTGTCTCCCTAGCAGAGAGTAATAATTTCAAGATAGTGGGATTTAGCTAATCCATCCAACTGGACAATAGGAAAACTAAGTGGTCAATTAAATAAGAATGAATCAGAACAATGAAGACTTTATCAAAGTCAATTTCAAAATAACTATACAATGAAAATGAAATCAAACTTAAGACACAAACAATGTTAGAACAGTATGGCAGTATCAGGATGATGCAGATCCAGAGAACATAGACATTACAGAGACAACTAGCAAATGGATACGAAATGCAAGACAAAGCAACAATCTACAAGGCCGTTTTCCAAAGGTGCAGAATATTCAAATGGAGTTAAATCGTCTGAGAGATAAGGCACATGCATCTATTACTTCAGATTCACCTTTCCAAGCATTTTGTTCTGATTCATTTTCAAATGTGGATATAATTTCACTTGTGATTCAGAGGCAGATACTTGAGTTTCAGGAAAACATTAATTGGACAAGTACTTGTGTCGGAGAAGCTGGAAGTATTCACAGTTTCATAATAACCAGAAATTAAGACGTTAATTGTCGTAGAAAAGCTTAAAGATAAGTACTAGTAGTCTTATGTCATATACATGTAAACCACCCTTTTATCCAGTAATACATAATTCCGTGATGACAGCACAGTCATGATTTGACCAATCACAGAGCAGATAAAATTTACCGGAAGTCACCCAAGTCGGTGTGGTTTTCTAGATTTTTCATCTAAGTTTATGGGAAATAGGTCAACTTTCAATGTTGATATCCGATTTATTTTCACATTTAAAATCGATATAAAGCCTTTTTTATGCTTAGATTAACGAGGAGAATTCATAACATTAATTTCTAAAAATAATTTTGAAAGAATAAGAATTTGTACATGTACTTGGGTCTTTTCCATGCAATTTCTATTGATTTCCCAATGTTTCACCTACAAAAAAAAATCGATATCCCGTATGTCCAGAATTATGTATAATATAATAAAAACAAATATTGTTGGCTTTATTTTCACAAAGTAATTTGGTGTCGGCTTCAAAAATCTTACATTGAATACCAGTGCATCACTCATAGTCCAAATTTACAGACAGAATTGCACTAACCAGGAGCAAACTGTTAATAGTAAAGTATTTATTCTCTTATCCGGCGTGACATCACAAAGCTGAATTGACCAATCCGATCAGTCGATTTAAATCTTACACCCCAATATAGGCGGTGACGCGATCGATGGTTACAGATATAATCTATGTAAAAAAAAACGATATTTTAAATTGCAATATATTCGGTATTATAATTACTATGATCTT
>MJUU01001582.1:6268-18709 GCA_002080025.1 Modiolus philippinarum
CCTTTCTTGGCGACCATTTTAAAAATGGTGGTCAACGAACTATTTTTAACATCAGTTTTGAAGCTGCGACATCAAGACCTATTTGGAAACCAAATGTCATTGAAATTGGACAATGTTGAATTTTCCCGTCATTTTTGGTGGCAATTTTGAAAATGACAGTCAACGAACAATTTTCAACACTGGATTTGAAGTCGCAACATCAATGTCCATTTGGAAACCAAATTTCATTGAAATCGGACAATGTTGAATTTTCCCGCCTTTTTTGGCGGCCATTTTGAAAATGGCGGTCAACGAACAATTTTCAACACCGGTTTTGCAGTAGCAACATCAAGACCTATTTGGAAACCAAATTTCATTGAAATCGGACAATGTTGAATTTTCCCGCCTTTTTTGGTGGCCATTTTGAGAATGGGGGTCAACGAACAATTTTCAACACCGGTTTTGAAGTCGCAACATCAATATCTATTTGGAAACCAAATTTCATTGAAATCAGACAATGTTGAATTTTCCCGCCTTTTTTGGGGGCAGCCATTTTGAAAATGGCGGTCAAGGAACAATTTTCAACATCAGTTTTGAAGCCGCCACAGCATGGCAAACATTCCATCAGTTTACACTTGACCTTCATCTTCTATAGTTTTAGCAATAAAAGCTGAAAAATACCAAAATTTAAAAAATTCGGTGAAAAAAGGGCAATAACTCCTACAAGGGTTTATAGATTTTCTTCAAAATTTCAAAGTGGGTAGACCTTGATATGCTGAACATTTTTGCAATTTACACTTTACCTCTATCTGTTACACTTTTTGAAATAAAAAATAAAAAATGCAAAAATTTTGAAAATTTAACGGAAAAAGGGCTATAACTATGAGATGGGTTTTCAGATTTTCTTCAAAATTGCAGGGCAGGTAGATCTTGCCATGCTGATTATTTTCATGCCATCAGATTTTTTATATCTGTAACGGTTTTCGAGTTATTGGCCAAAAACTGCAATTTACCCTATGTTCTATTTTTAGTAACAGCAGCCATGTTGTTTGGTCTTCGGACTAATCGAAACACAATTTTTAAACTGCATACCCTGGTGATGCTTCAGGCCAAGTTTGGTTACAACTGGCTCAGCAGTTTCAGAGGAGAAGATTTTTGAAATTGTTGACGGACGGACGGACGGATGACAGACGCAAAGTGATGGCAAAAGCTCACATGGCCTTTTAGGCCAGGTGAGCTAACAAGAGCAAGATGAATGTCAGGCCTTGAAAGTTGATTGATTGATTGATCACTTTCAGCAGTATTTCAGCTATTTCATGACGGCCAGTTTTAGTGGTGGAGGAAGCCGGAGTACCCGAAGAGTACCACCACCCTTAGGCAGGTAACTGACATACCTTATCACTTACAATTGTAATTCAAGTGCACCCATTTTTGTAATGTACAAAGTGGGGTGCAAACTCACACAGCAGTTGGGATAGACTACAGTGGTTGTATAGGTAGTAGAATTGCTTTAACCACTTGGCCACCCAGGCCCCACCTTGAAAGTTGAGGCGTGGTAAAACACTTACTTCAGCTCAAAATACCAAATATCAAAACATTACTATAAACAAAGACTAAGAATATTTGTCAAAAATTTGGATTATAAACTGTTCAGAAAACATCAATCTAGAATAGACAAATTTTAAGTAATAATTTCTTACTTTAATTCTTTCATTGCTATCTGTAATGGGTCTGTTTCTCCTTCTAATTCTACCATAACAGGAGCACACATCCTATAAAACACCAGTATAAATATATAGTTTGTTTTTTATTGTATATATCTGTTCTGATGCAGGTACACTATCATTACATAAAAAATCAAAGTGCTTAAAGCCCTTATAGAAAGGTTGCTTACAAAAATTTCGGTAGACTTGGTACAAGCTCCTCTTGTTGTTTATCCTTTCTATTTTGCTATAAAAGTGTGCAGTAAACTATCCACACTTGTTTACTACCAAACAATGTTACAAATATTGAAAAGAAGGAAGATAAATAGTACAGTCACAACATATAAAATTTCCTGACAAGCCAGTACTATTTGAACTAAATGCAAATTCTAAAGACCTCAAAATGTCACCTGCTCTTAAAAGTAATGGTTATCCCACAACAATTCATACATAATAATTATCTCCCTTTCTATATGTAAACTGAACTCTTAACATCACTGTTTCTATTTTTAAAAGTGACAACAAGACTAGAATTTTCAAGGTAAAATTAACGATATTAATGTGGACTAAAAGTCTATAAACGAACAAGCAACAGCAACAGGTTGTTTCATTTCAGTGATGAAAAAAATATGGCGTCTAAAGCCTAGAGTTACACGACTTCCGTTAAAGAGTTAAAACAAATCTTCGGACCGTTAAAAATATAGCTCATCAAAAAAGCAACCCTGAATAAGGCCTCTGACAATGCACAGACAGTGAAACACAAAACTCACACGTTGAACAAAACTTTCGTCAATTCTACTTTCGTTTTGTCCATTCAGCATCTGTTGTGCATGCGTCCGTATCAGAAATTTGTTTACATACATGCCGTTCAACAACCGAAACGCTCTGGTGTTTATGTAAAATCGTTTCACCGTTCGAGCGTATTATCCATTTTAATTGCAGGATATCAATTATATTACAATGTAGCAAAGATGCACTTTATTTAATCTGTTAAAGATTCCGTGCAATGACAAACCACTCTTCTGAAATCACCCTAAGTTTACCGATGATAAATTTTCCATTAAGGGGGGTGTGCAACCGTTTTTCTTGAATAATTCTTTCAAATGATCACCAAATTCTTTCAAATCTATGTGAATTACTTTATTTTCTTACTAAATCATTGTTTAAATTCAAAAATATGATTTTGGTTAATCTGGTTTATCAAATTGAAGCACCTGTTTTTCTTCATAGTGCATTTCAACTGACAGGGTCATGACATTAGAAAGCATTGCAATGCAACCTTTCTAAAAATCAGATTACCGAAAAATTAATGATATTATCTCGACTTTCAAATAATTATTTTTTTGGTATTATGAAATTGTTTTTATCTTCACAATGATGATAAATTTTCCAAATGTTTTGCTTTTATCTACACTGATGATACAAAAATTGTCCGTGTGGCTTTTTCCCTCTGATGTTATATACAAAGGAACTCTGTGTTATTTATATTATGACTTCAAAGAAAATGGTGTGATATAACTCCTACATTGTACAATTGGTCTGTACAATTCGTATTGGGATATCCTTTGTATTTTTCTGTGTTGACTTTGAAAGGTTAATGAGATGTACTTTCACTCAATTGAAGTCAGAAACACTGCCACATAAGGAAGGTGGGGACATTACACTCATCCATTTCTGTATTCTCAGTACAATTAAATGTCTCATGATTATATTGTTCAGAATTCGATGGTTACAGGTAAATAAAAACAAATAAACTACTAAAGGTAATGTAATTTGTATTTTCTTAAATACAAAAGTACAGAAAATTTTGTGTTCATTTTCCCAATTCAAAGGGACCCAGACCTAAAAAGGTGAGAAAAACACTGGTATTCCAGAATTGTGATCGCCAACTACAGGAGATTACAGCAGGCCACACAAAAATCAATACTCACGCTATTTGTAATGCCCTTGTTCCTAATACTCTTGCTCTTTCATATTTTGTCATATAAGGTGTTGTTATACGTCTACCAGGTTCTACTGCCTGTACTTGGTCTGCTGGTAATATATCTACGTTTTCTCCATCCTAAAACAAAAAAATTGTGACAATTCTTTGACTGTTTATAAATTAGCATAGTTTTATATTTCTCTAAATAACAGGTCATCTCTTTTTTTAAGGGAATCCAAATGATGTCACATCATGCTTCATTATTCTTTTGGCAAGTTACTTAGATCTTTGTGACTTTTCCTCAGCTGACTAATACAAGAAGGCACTGCTGAACTGGAATTTTACTCGGCAACAACTACATTTTCTTAGTGTCATTGGTAATTTTACCTACTGATAATTGAAATAGTCAAGCACTTTAGTTAGCTTTCCATATTCAAGTAATGAACATAATTCATAAATACAATTTACATAAAAATTTACTCAATAAAATTAATACATAACTGACAACTTTCAAGGGTTGTAATCGGCTTTCAATATGTCAGCAGTTCTGCTCATTAAAGAAATCTATTATCATACTAGCAACAATGTCATTTATGTTCTCGTTTGTTGATTATTTTTCTACTGACTCTAATTTTCCAGAGTTGATTTTATTTCAATCACTCACTACCTGTCATACTCAGTTTTACATTACTGTGGAAGTACTTTTATTCGTGGACATCAATTTTCGTAGTTTTTATAAATATCAATATTTTATGGGCACTTAAATTATTGGTTTCAATTCTAGGCATTGAAACCCTAGGTTAAAATACATTTCGTCGGGAACTTAATTTCATGGTTTTAGCCAACCACGAAATCCACGAAAATTGGAACCCCACAAACAATATTACTTTCACAGTATATAATTTACAATTTATACTTACGTCTCCACCTTCCACTGGTTCATCTAGTGGTTCTTCATCTAAATCTTCATCTACATCATCAAAACTGAAATAACAACAACAATTCAGTTTACATTGTAGATACAAGAAATAGGAATGAGACCAAAAAAAATGTGCTTAGTATAGACCACTGAGGAAAAAGTAGAATTGATAAAAATGGACCACAATAACCAAAACCATTCCAAGCCTTCCTTTTGTGACAAGGAATATTGTGTTAAAATTTCATAAGGATTGATTGACTTGAACTTCAGTTACTGACCCAAAACAATAGTGTCTACAGAAAATGACGACAAGGACATACCTTTACACAACCTGAAATTTTTTGCGGTGGTATAAAAATAATTAAAAAAACAAGACCATTTTCATGTAGTAAGTGTGCAATGAAAACCATCATCACACACATACTTTTCACTACAAGTCCTTTTTTCAGTCAATTGATGAAAAGGATGTCATTCTTTCCAGTTTGCTTTTATTTCATACATAAAGAAGTAGTTTCAAGTCTAGCTACTTCACACAGGCACTTCTCTAAAAAAAAATATGAACATTTTGTTCCCTTACATAATACATGTAATGGTGCCTATGCTACTTTGAAGTTTTTAACAGGCCAACTCCTTCAGTAACAGAGTCAGTAAAAGAGATAATTGGTTTACATCATGTACATGCAGCAAATCTATGGGTTTTGTGTGATCCATTATCTATGTAAATGAAGTCTGTGTACTTTGGCAGATGGAATATAATCTGGGGTAATGAAGACATCTGATGTCGCAACTTGTATTTGAATTATAAGAATAATTAGGAACAAATAATTTTAGGAAGCAGTCGCATAATACAAAGGAGACAACAAATGTATCACAAGTCAGTACAAATGACACATATTTGATAAGAACCAGTAGGACTGACAAATTTCAACAACTACAGTTGTATGTGAATATAGGCTAATGGTATCTTTTACCAAATATGGAACAATGTGTCAAATAAGTACACAAATGAACATCATCCTAATGGCCCTTGGTCAGTAAATCAGTAGTAGTTATTGAAACTTGGAATTCAACAATGTGGTATATTAGAACTTAATACTATTTCAAAGAAATGTGAAATATGAAGTTTTTCTAAGCTTCATAGCATCTGATAGTTGTTGAACTCGAGTATACACTTGTAACTGCATATTAGCAATAAAAGTAGATTGAGGTGGTGATTTTCACTGAAAGTATGCACATGTAAATACAAAATGCAATTTTTGTTTCAAATTTATCTCACTTTGTTTAACTTTATCAAGGAGGTATATTTAGTAGGACAGGAAACTCATACAAAATGCATGTTGCAATTTAAAATCTGCAGAGAGATGTTTAATATGCCTTAACTTTGGAGCTAACTAGTTAAAAAGTAGTCTATGAATTTTAATAAAATGGTGTTTATCTAAAAGCTTAATGATTTTTACATTTTTAGTGTAAAATTTCATTCCATTATATTGAATAATTTCAATACACATGATTGAAGTATGTAATTAAACATTTTCATTGATTTTTTTTCCAAATTACATAGGTAAAAAATGCAAAAAAGTTTGAACCTAAAGGCTTTAAAAGTCATTCACAGAATTTCACAAAATATATATTTTTGTCAGGTTTAACATCTGCTATACTCAAAGAACAATTTTCCTGACCATCATTATTATTATATTTATGTTGTTATAATGCTATAAAGAAACTGTCAAGAAATTGACAAAACTCACACCTCACGATATACAGCATGTGGATTAATGTCTTTCCTGTTAATCCTTTTTTATTTCCTGTACATTTTTATTTTCAAATGATTGCTGTTTAAAAATTTTGTAGAACTCAATTTTTTTGTCCGATTGACACAAATTTTTTATGATTAAATTATCTTGAATTGATGGACGGTTTCTTCCAATGATTAAGAAATAATTTGAGTTAAATCAGTTTTTAAATTGTCCAGATTTAGATGAAAACTTATTTTTTATTTATTGTTAACTACAGATATCAAGTGAGTTTGTTATGCCCAAATTTTAATTTGTGTTTAAATCATGACAGTTAAAATACAACTGAACCTATAAATATTTTGAATTATTTGAAGAAATTGTGTGTCAAGGTCTTTTTAGTTTGTTTTAACCTGGATATGGGATGTTGTCTCCTTGACATTTACCCCATTTCCTTTCTTTTTCATAAATTTTATGGATGCTGGACAAAAAATTATTTTTACAGATTTTTAAACATCAGCCACTTTTAACATGAAATGCACAGGAAATTTTCAAAGAAGGGTAAGACTTTTGTCCACATACATCATTTGCAAATTAACACAAGATGTTTATCCTTTTCAATATGCGTAATGCATAAATGGAATGTCAAATGATGCCATCTCCTTTAATTATCAGTTTGTCAAATTATATTTTTTTTTTCCAAAAGAAAATATTTTCAAATTGACTGGACTATGTCCTGAAAATAAGAAAAGGTTGGTAGGATAACATTAAAAGACCCTGTTTCATGACATGTGAGGCTTGTTTAGGGTACATGTATATTGGGATACAGGATATTTGCCACTTTTGTTATTGGGATATTTGAGACAAAAAGTACTGGGATCTGGGATTTTTTTACTATGAAAAACGGGATATTTCAATAATTAATGGGATATCTTCAATTTTCAAAGAGATATTTTCGTCCAGACTACTGGGATATGGAATCCCTCTAAACAAGCCTCGCATGTGCATGTGTCATTGTCAAGAAAAATATTAACAATAAATAACGTTATTATCGATATTAATCTTTTGAGTCTGACTTATTTGAAGGGTAGTTATTAGTCTTATTGGTGGTTATCGTTTCGTTTGGGTTACAGTTTAAAAGATTGTACTTGTCATCATGTTCGTCATCTGCCATGGTGAAACCAGGGGGTCATATGATATCGGGAAAAGATTTAAGTGTAATTATAGTATAAATGGGGTGTGCCTAAAAGTCCGTATCGCTTCCGGTCTTCGGTCCCCGGTCGGCCTGGGGACCGCTCGATAGTCCGAAGGTTCATTGGTCCGAAGGTCCATTTGTCCGAAGGTTCATTAGTCCGAAGGTCCATTGGTCCGAAGGTTCGTTAGTCCGACGGTCTATTACTTGGACAGTTCCATAGTACAAAAAGTATATCAAGAAATTTGACGAAGAAAGGAAATAGCTAGTGTTGATCTGTATTTATCATTTATCGATATTCCCTTATCATCTTCTATCTTATTTCAACAAATTACCACGCTAGCCTTTAAGGACCATGGTTATAAAAGTTGGGATACGACCATACTCCATTGTCTTGTAAGAGCTTCTTGATGCAGTAACATCCTGAGACACATACTTCAGAATCTTAATGGACAGGGACGATTTGGTGCATGTCTTATGATTTCACCTTGTGTTGAAGACATAGTTTCTGTCAAATATGACCAGGGGTTGCCCTTAATTTGGCCGCTTTGTATGATATTTCTTCTGGGATCCAGCCAGGAACCTCTCGATTGCGAGCCAGACTCGTCACAAGTTACCGCTTGTTGAAATGTTAGTTTAGTCTATTTGATTTTCTATCAATTTAAATATACCTACTACAAATTAACTCAGGCCCATAGGCTGTCCTTTCAGATCTGGTGTTTCGAATTATTTTTCTCTGAATCTACATGGCAAAATTTTGATAAAATTTCACTAGAATAAAAAAATTACGTCGTTCTGAAATTAATATGACATAAGCATCGCTCGTTAGCCAAGATGGACAACATTTACTTTAAAAAGAAATAATTAATTTTAATACATTTTGTTTAATACGAACCCAATACAATACCGAAAACACTAAACATGATATCGAAAACACCAACAATTATAATAACCGCAATGTAACAAAAGCAACTGTATACATATACAATATAATGAAAAGGGGTACAAAACATCAACAAAGGTGTTTATGTAAAAACAGAAACGTAACTATTGGAATAATCCTTGTGTTCTATATGTTTAGGAATCTTTCATTAATGGATTATGTTAAACTTCACCACGTGAATTGAGACAAGACGGGCTAATATTCTTATGTCTGGTGCACACAAATAACTGAAATCGAACGCAAAAGTCTTGGCTGTTATTGAACAAGGTGAACATGGTATAATACAAAGTTTAAACTGGTAGTAAAAAAAGACATGGTGGCTCTTTTACAGTCATATTCAATGAAATTGAATAATGAGACGGCAAATGATGACACTTTGGTAAAAATTCCAGTCCTTCACCATACATCCACATCACTATATGTACTGTGGGAAAAGTATTCCTTAGTTTTCAACGAAATTATAAATATTGAAAGTTCCAAATAAAATCGGCTTTCCAGCATTTGCATGGAAATTGCACCATCCCCTGGACAACACACATCTAAAACTGATGTTAAAATAGTATGACGCAGATGACAGCAAGAAAATCCATGGTGTTATGAGTAGGGAAATCATTTGTTTTCAGGACGTATTTTTTATATTTTATGGAATCCTATATAGGTCCTGTCAAAATATTTTTGAATTCGTTATGACGAATTCTAGAATTCGTTATAATGAATTTGATTCGTTATAACAAATTTCGATTTCGTTACAACAAATTTTGATTTCGTTATAACAAATTTTGATTTCGTTATAACAGATTTTTGAAATTGTTATAACGAATTTAATTCGTTATAATAAATTTTGAAAACTGTGATATCGAATTGTACAATCTGTTATTACGAACTCACAAAGTTGAAGTTTATGGCAAGGGAGAGTCACAAACAAATTTTTGAGAAAAAAAAATGGTATCTCGTGGAGATATGGAGTTTCTCACTGTAGCAATGATGGGTTTTTAGCTCAAATACCGATCATCTCAGCCCGGATAAAATGCATCTCGACAAAATACTATATTTTCTTTCGAAATACTAAATTTCTTGCCTAAACCCCTAATTTTCGAGATCGAGATTCGTTTGAAATTTGGGATTTTAATTTTCAATCGTTATATCGCTTAAAGTCTCAGTCGTTGCAAAGGAGCAAGATTTGAAGTGCTTGCCCTGAAAAAACCTAGAGGCTGTTTTTTAGTTAGGAGTAATCATTAATGTGATTTGTGGGATTTGATGTCATTAAACCTAATACTGAATCATTGAGAAAACCTAATTTGTTTAAATTTCGGACAACATTGTTTAATTTTTACTTCATTTGTAATATCTTAAGTTCAATGTGAAGCCGAAGGCTGAATGTCAGTAAGGGTGTGCTCTAATATTGATTTAGATGTTGGAATAAACATTCATTCTTCTTACTATGCCCAAGCTCTCAGTGAAATGGAGCTGGGAAATTTAACTGCCTTACACAGTGAAGATCCACAAGAAACTTAATCTTAAGATTTTGACACTATATTACATCTCGTGTCGTGAATGTCTAATATAAGAGAACATCTCGGTGAAATTTCAGGGTAAAAAAACATACAATGCCAATCGAAATTGAGGATTTTAAGCAAATAACTAGGTTTCATGCAGCCGAAATTATTGTTTTTCAACGAATACAAGCTACAAGGTATCTCGTAGTTGGGGTAGGGGTTTTCAATAAGAGGCTGTTCAACGAGATAAGGTATTTGATCGAAAATACTAGAAAATCAAACAAAAAACAAAAAAAAAAAAAAACACGGTATCTAGACGTTATCAAAATTATTGATTTTATGTGACTTTGGCATGTCATACTTTAACAATCCGTTAGAACGAATTCTACAATTTGTTATAAAGAATTCAACAATTTGTTTTAACGAATTAAATTCGTTATTACAAATTTTAAATTTAAAAAAAAAAATGGCTTCCGTAAGTAATATTTCAATGTTGCATGATTGTAATGTTATTGGTTTGATCTAATCTAATTTGTTTTTGTTATATTTGACTTAGCAAACATTTGTGCTAACAAGATTCCAGTTATTACGCAATTAATTTTTTCTCTGAATTTTCTTTATATGAACGCATATAAAACGCATATACTCATCAATGGCAATAAATACAACTTTGTTAATATATGAAGGTTGTGGAAGTATGCTAGTTCTAGGGCTTCTTTTAATGCAGCTGTACATTTTCATGATGTGCAACACTTTGTGATAGGACCAGTACGGCGGTTCTCCACCTAGCAAAATTGATGCATGATACAGATCATCTTCAGATTTTATTTTTTCATGTTCATCGGAAGTAATGATTAAAAAAATGTCTCGCTACGGTATCTCTGAGTGTACAGGATTGGAACATCCCTACCATACCATTCAATATTCCTCTTATCAATGGTGAATGAAAGGATATGGAGATGTACATGAGACAAAGTCTCCACAAAAACATGGTAAAAACAAGCAAAGGAACAACGCTTTTATTGTTGCTCTTCAGCTTGATATTAATATCTTGATATCATTATTGATATCAAGTTGATATTGATCATCCGCAACTCCAGATTTAGCTGACGAATGTTAACCCCAAACTCAGTAGTTAGTCTATAACATGTGAGTACCGCTTTCTGATAGCAATTTACATATATGCACAGTTTATTATAAGGGACCGACCGTTTAACTTGAAAGGGGGGGGGGGCTATGTTTTTTTCTAAAACAATATTTTGGATCTGATTTTATGTGAAAAAAATATTTTGGCTGCCAAAATGATGAAAAAAAATTTCTTAATGAGGCTTTCTGCCCAAAAAAATAATGTTAATTTTTGAAAAAAAAATATTTTGATAATACGCGTGCAAAAAATAAATAATTTGTTTCGCGCGAAGCGCGAAAAAAAATTTCTATCCAGAAAAAAAACATACCCCCCCCCTTCAGGTTAAATGGTCGGTCCCTAAATACTTTTGAGGAAGAATTTTGAAAAGGTTTGATCGTTTTATCTGTTATATTTGACAATTTTTCCCTTTCGGACTATCGGACCTTCGGACCAATGGACCTTCGGACTAATGTGTCTTCGGACCAATGGACCTTCGGACTAATGGACCTTCGGACTATCGCTACAGAACCCTCTTGGCCTTTCGGTTTCCATTAAAATATTTAAATTTTTACTCAAGCGCAAGAGGCGCTTGAGTTATCTATTACGATGCTAAATTTGTTCGTGTCAAATATTCGACTTTCAAATTTTGCAGTTCGCTAAATACATGCTTGGATGTCAATCTTTTGGTGAGTGTTCATCTGTAGTAAACATTTCTATATAAATTTGAATGTCACATTTTACGAACTATTTCTATTTGCGGACTAATATCAGTATGTAATTGGACATTTTGTTATGATTCCGGAGAAAAATTGTAGGCTTTCCGAATATTTATCCCCGCACTTTCGAAGAAAGTTCGGGGATAATGTTATACCCTCCGTCTGTCCGTCCGTCCGTCCGTCACACTTTTCTTGTGACTCAAACTCCTCCTACATTTTTGGATTTAGGAATTTAATTTTGTTGTAGAATTGTTGCATATAGTCTGCAGATGCGCAATAAGCTTTCGGATTTTCGATATTGGTCTTGGTGCAAACAAGAGGCCCCATGATGTCAATTTTTACACATGTGGCATGTGACACAAACTCCACCTACATTTGTGGATTTAGGGATTTAATTTTGTTATAGAATTGTTGCATATAGTCTGTAGATGCGCAATAAGCTTTCGAATTCTGATATTGGTCTTGGTGCAAACAAGAGGCCCATGATGTCAATTTTAACAAAGACCCAAAGATGTGGATTAGACACATGTGGCATGTGACGCAAACTCCTCCTACATTTTTGGATTTAGGGATCAAATCTTTATGCAGAATTGTTGCATATAGTCTATAGATTTGCAATAAGCTTTTGGAATTTTGGTTCCGGTTCCAACTTTGGTAAATTTCCTGAAAATGTCAAAGACACATATTTTTTTTTAATTTTGGCATATTAT
>MJUU01001582.1:19176-30010 GCA_002080025.1 Modiolus philippinarum
AATTGGATTTCAAAAATATTTGATTCCAATTTTGGTAAATTTCCTGAAAGTCTCAAAGACCACTTATTTTTGGGAATTGTACCTAGCAACCATACTTAAAATGTTTGTGTAGTTTAGGATCAACATTTTCATCAATTGGATTTCAAAAATATTTTATTCCAATTTTGGTAATTTTCCTGAAAGTCTGAAAGACCACTTATTTTTGGGGAATTCTACCTAGCAACCATACTTAAAATGTTTGTGTAGTTGAGGACGAACATTTTCATAAGTTGGATTTCAAAAATATTTGATTCCAATTATGGTAAATTTCCTGAAAGTCTCAAAGACCACTTATTTTTGGAATTCTACCTAGCAACCATACTTAAATTGTTTATTTAGTTTAGGAAAAACACTCATCAACTGGATTTCAAAAATATTGATTCCAATCTTGGTAAATTTCCTGAAAGTCTCAAAGACCACTTATTTTTTGGAATTCTACTTAGCAAAGCAACCATATATCCTAGAATTCTATTAGTAACAATAATGACTATCAATAGGTAGATTTAAAAAAATAAAGAAAAAAATATGCCAAGGGTGTATAACAACTGTTTTTCTGTGTCAAACAGGGAGTGCGGGGATAGCTGTCGTTTCCGACAACATCTAGTTTCTTTTATTGTTATAAATACCAGTTCAGGTTGAGCTAATAAACATCAGTACCTACAACAAACATGAAACCAGTTATCTATTCGACAGCAGCATACAGAATGAGACCTATATACGGTAGCGCTTATCTATTTGTAATATTTTCCCGCGCATGTTCACTGAAGCGTAAAAAAAACGCAAACATATTGGTAAGTATTCCAAACCAGTGTTTAAGTAATACATATAGCACCGCTTTTACGAATTAAAATATTCATCGCACGAAAAACGCGTAAGCGTTTTGAGTGCCGAATATTTTAATGAGTAATTCGGTGCTATATATGATTTGTAATATGACCAATCAAAATATTTTACCGACAGTGCTAATTATTTTTACATGAATGACAGCTAGGTAGCAACAACGTGCAATTAGCACGTTATCAAAGACGTGTACATTTTCAAGGCCGATAGATTGATCAGAATTATAAGGTAACCAGTCTTTTATTTCATTCCAGTTACACGTATCTAATTCATTATTTCTTATTTGATATAGTTTCGGAAATGGTAGGAGGTGAAAAACAAGAATTTGAAGAAATATACTTTCGCTTTGGTAGGTCCAGAGGCCCGGATGCAGAGATCGGATCAATCTTTAAAAAAAAAAAAAACTTGAAAATTTCATGCAATATTTAGTCAAAAATAAGATAAAAATTGACAAAATTCACTGGACCACTTTTTATCTGGAATTCCGTTGAAACCCCTCCGACCCGGTTATGAAGGATAGATCGGCCCATGCGTTGGCATCAGTTAGATAAAATAGATTTTTTGAATTTTGTGTTTCCAACAGAAGAATGTTGATCCAAAAATTATACTTGAAAGATTTGAATAGTAATTGAGTTTATATTGTAATAAAAAACTACAAAACTGCAATATTTATGGCACTGACGTCGAATTATCAGCTTTCACAAAAACTATCGAAGAGTTATGAGTGTGTTGTTAACATCTTGGTTGTATCCTCGGTACTATAGTCTGTAACCCTTGACGTATTGAGTAGTTGCCAATCTTCTTATTGCATCTTTCGGTTTTGTTCCTATTACCCATACTAGTAACAATTTGTGCACGAATAAAGATCAATAACTTGTCAATATGCAAAAATTAGATTCATAAAAATCAATGAAAAAAAAAATTAACTTAAACTCAGCTTGAGTATTCTGACTTTTGTCAGAGTATACTTGTTTATATTCATTGATTAAGAGTATTTTTGTTTGATTGATATATTAGATATACTAAATTTTAACATGATTTATATACAACTAAAATAGATATATAAATTAAACATCATAGTTGTGCCCTGGACGATACAAAATAACATCATTATATAAAGATCCCATTTTTGGCTAAGTGATAGATCTTTTTAATATACATCTGAATGTAAATTAAAAATAGGGGTACCGGTTCGTTTTTTTTCGATATAAACAACTTTTACTTTTCGTATTTTTGCGGGAATTTAACAATTTTTTTTTTATTTTTACTTTTTGGCGCTTGAAAGGTAGGCCGCAAGAACATTGGATAACCAAAAACCAACACAATATTCCTGATTTGGCCGAATCGAAGTGGGCCTTCTATCGCTCATTTGAATCATACAACCTAGTTAAGTTGCCACAATGTTAAACTATGTTTCCCGTAAGCGGCCATCTTGGATAAGGTGTGGGCTAATTTTACAGGGGGGGGGCACTTAAGAAGCGTATATAAAGAAAACAACACTTTTGCCACTACATCGCAAATCAAGAACAACACATAGCAGGGCATTCCAGATAAAATAAACCAGAATCAATTACCAGGGAATTGTCAGTCATTCTTTCCAAGGTCGGTGTCATATGACTGGAATGCACTACCACCAGACGTTGTGGAAGTGGACAAGCAAGGGGTCTTTAAAGCCAGGATCGTCCTTTCAACCGACATTCTCACTAGTGTAATTATTTACCTTTTAGTTATCATATCACTAAAATTTATTTTTTATCTAGGTATACACACGAAGTAAACATTGCATAATCTTCAAATGGTGAAGGAAGTAATTACATGACAGAAGCAGAATCCAATGTGGCCAAGTTTGGTCCACTTGATCAATAGTTTCTGAGGAAAAGGTCTTTGAATGTCGAATGTTAAACTACGTTATCCGCTGACGGCCATCTTTGGTAAGGTACAAAGCTGAAAAATATAATATCATTATTGTGACCAAGGTCTAGATCGTCCAAGTTGTTTCAAAGGAGATCTTTGAACAAAAATTTACTCCAAATGGAAGGAAGGCGGACCAAAAGTGATAGCAAAAGTACACCATGGTTTTAGCCAGGTGAGATAAAACTCTTCTGTATTTTTGTAGGTGAACGCTCAAGCACTAATGTGGACAAGTTTAGTCCAAATTTGCCCAATTGTTTAAGAGGGGAAGATGTTTGAATAAAAATTTACGGCCGGATGGAAGGACGACGAATGCAAAGTGATAGCATATCGTTCCAGGTGAGATTAAAACAACTCTTGAAAAGGACCACCTAAGAATTATTGTGGCCAAGTTTTTTCCAATGTCTCAGTAGTTTCAGAGAATAAGAACCTCTATATACGTTTGCCATAGGTGGGTCGAATGTTACAATGCATCACGCTGGCAACCATTTCACATACTAGTAAGTGGCAAACCTTAAAGGCATCTTTCTTTGGGGATGAAACCCAGAGTACTATTTAGCCAAGTTTAGTTCCATTTGCCTCGGTAGCAAGTTCAGAGGAGAAGATCTTTGAACGGTTTCCGTAAAATTTGCCCCCACTGGCTGCCATCTATAATAAAGTGTTGCAGAAATTTTTGCAGGGTGCCACCCAAGGACTATTGTTGCCAAGATTGATTCCGAATAAGCCCAGTTGTTTCAGAGAATGTCTGCGTGTCTCCGATTTCCCATCAGCGGATCAAATGTTAAACTGTATTCCTCACTGGCTGCATCTTTGATAACTTCGGGTGCGAACCTAGAAAGAAACTCGTGTGTAGAGTTTAGTAATGGAAGATTTCAACACGGGGGAACTGTCGATGGAAAAGTCTGTTGCGAAAGCAATACACAAATGAAAATTAAAATCGATTTCATTTACTCATAAACAGTTTAACAATAAACAAAATAATTAACTATCACGAAAACGGTTGTCCAAATTCTGGAATACGGGGTCAGCATACTTTATTCCGGATTTCCGAACTGACGAAACTAACAAATTGTCCTGCTTATACGTTGCTCATATTTTGAGCGAATAATTCATATTGATTAGCCCAGAATTACTCTGCCAGTGTCGCTTATGTCGCCAGTCTTAATTAAATTAATTAACAGCAGTATTTTAAATAAACACTGTTTTCATTCAAAATAAGTAATTCAAGGCAACTTCTAAAAGAATGAAACGTAGAAAAATAAAAGGAAATGCAAATTATACAAATAAGTACGTTTTTTGCGCTATGGTATGTACGATCCTGAGGACATCCATTTTTTTTGGAAAAAAATGGTTCCAAATGCTCGAGAATATCGGAGTAGACAGTCTAAGAAAGTGTTCCCATGGGCAGGTCCAATGTTAAACTATGATCCTCGGCATAAAGCGAACCCGAAAGCAACTTTTTAGGGACCCAGTCAAGGGCTTTTGGGACAAGTTTAATTCCAATTGGTTTGGGCAGAAGACAATATCTTTGAAAGTGTTCCCATATGTTAACTTGTGTATCCCGTTGATTGCAAGGTTGGATAAAATTCTCATCTGATAAACTTTTTTTTGGGGGGGGGCGGATAATCCAAGAACTAAATGTGGTCAAGTATGGTTCCAACTGGCTCGTTAGTTTCACGCAGCAAAGATCTCGATCTGAATGCATTTTCCCACGAGGTCCAAACTATGTTCCAGAACTGGCGGCCATCTTGGATAAGGTGTGAACCAAAAATATTCTTTGATTATTTGACTGCCAGAAGATTCGTGACCAGTTTGGTTCCAATTGCCTCAGTAATTTCAGAGAGGAAGATGGGAAAACGCATTCTGAGAACCCTTTCCTCTAAAACTACCGAGGAACTTGCAATCAAATTTGAAAACAGTAACCCTTGGGTGGTCCCCTCTAAAATGTTGTTTTTCAGGTGATATGCCCCGCCTCTGCTATAGCTATACATTGGCCTCGCCTTTGATTACATTTTCAAGATACGCTCCAATGTTTTATTACATTTCCCCCGGGCAGCCATGTTTGAAAAGGTATGAACCCAAAATTTTTAGAAGGGATCGCCAAAGCCAATGAGATCAAGTTTGGTGTAGGTTGGACCATTAGTTTCGACTCTTTGCATAATAGGTTTACGCTGGACGTTCAGACGACCGACCCAAAGTGATATCGAAAACTTACCCTGGCTTTGCCTTGGTGAGTTTAAAACATTTTTGTGGGGTGGACGGTCCAGCTCGGTTCCAATTGCCTTAGAAGTTTAGAGAAGAACATATCTATGTTTTCATATATAGTCTAACATTAAATTATCTCCCCCGCTGGCGGAAATTTCTTGTAAGGTACGAACCCGAAAAAGAAGAAAACATCTTTTCATCCCCGCACTTTCGAAGAAAATTCGGGGATATTGTTATACCCTCCGCCTGTCTGTCCGTCCGTCTATCCGTCCGTCCGCCCGTCGCACTTTATTTGTGACTCAAAACCCCTTCTACATTTTTGGATATAGGGATTTAATTTTGTTGTAGAGTTGTTGCATATAGTCTGTAGATGCGCAATAAACTTTCGGATTTTTTATATTGCTCTTGGTGCAAACAAGAGGCCCCAAGATGTCAATTTTTACACATGTAGCATGTGACACAAACTCCTCCTACATTTATGGATTTATGGATTTTGTTGTGGAATTGTTGCATATAGTCTGTAGATGCGCAATAAGCTTTCGTTTTTTTTTATCTTTATCTTGGTGCAAACAAAAGGCCCCAAGATGTTGATTTTGACAAAGGCCCAAAGTTGTGGATTTTGACACATGTGGCATGTGACACAAACTCCCCCTACATTTTGGATTTAGGGATAAAATCTTCATGCAGAATTGTTGCATATAGTCTGTAGATTTGCAATAAGCTTTCGGAATTATGATCCCGGTTCCAACTTTGGTAAATTTCCTGAAAATGTCAAAGACTCATATTTTTTTTTTAATTTCAGCATACAATTATGTATTTTAGCAATTGTTTGATAGAAAATGAGATTTTGAATAATTAGAATTCTATAATGCGATTCCAAGTTAGGTAAATTTCCTGAAAGTCTCAAAGACCACTTATTTTTTTTAATTCTACCTCGCAACCATACTAAAATCATTTGTTTGGTTTAAAACAAACATTTTAACTAAATGGATTTCAAAAATATTTGATTCCGATTTTGGTAAATTTCCTGGAAGTCTCAAAGACCACTTATTTTTTGGAATACTACCTAGCAACCATACTTAATAGCTTCTTTATATTAGGACAAACACTTTCATCAATTGGATTTCAAAAATATTTGATTTCAATTTTGGTACATGTCCTGCAAGTCTCAAAGATTCCAATTGGTAAATGTTCTGAAAGTAAGACCACTTATTTTTTGGAATTCTACCTAGCAACCATACTTAAATAGCTTCTTTAATTTAGGACAAACACTTTCATCAATTGGATTTCAAAAATATTTTATTCCAGTATTAGTATATTTCCTGAAAGTCTCAAAGACCACTTATTTTTGGAATTCTACCTAGCAACCATACTTAGATAGTTTGTTTGGTTTAGGACAACAGTTTAATCAATTTGATTTCAAAAATGATTCCAATCTTGGTAAATTTCCTGAAAGTCTCAAAGACCGCTTTTTTTAAATTCTGCCTAACTACCATATATCCTTAAATTCTTTTTGTACAAATAACGACTATCAATAGTTTGATTTCACAAAAATATTGAGAAAAACTATGCCCAAGGTGTAAAACAACTGTTTTCTGTGTCAAACAGGGAGTGCGGTCCGACAACCTCTAGTTATCCCCGCACTTTCGAAGAAAGTTCGGGGATAATGTTATACCCTCTGTCAGTCACACTTTTCTTGTGACTCAAACTCCTACTACATTTTTGGATTTAGGGATTTAATTTTGTTGTTGAATTGTTGCATATAGTCTGTAGATGCACAATAAGCTTTCGGATTTTCGATATTGGTCTTGGAGCAAACAAGAGGCCCCATGATGTCAATTTTGACACATGTGGCATGTGACACAAACTTCCCTACATTTATGGATTTAGGGATGTAATTTTGTTGTAGATTTTTTGCATATAGTCTGTAGATGCGCAATAAGCTTTCGGATTTTTGATATTGATTTGGTGCAAACAAGAGGCCCCAAGATGTCAATTTTAACAAAGACCCAAAGATTTGGATTTTGGCACGTGTGGCATGTGACACAAACTCCTCCTACATTTTGGGAATTAGGTATTAAATCTTTATGCAGAAATGTTGCATATAGTCTATAGAATAAAGCTTTTGAAATTTTGGTTCCGGTTCCAACCTTGGTAAATTTCCTGAAAATGTCAAAGACACATATTTTTTGTTTTAATTTTGGCATATTATCTTATATTCTGACAACTGTTTGGTTAAAAGACAAAATTCTGATAACTTAGGATTCTGAAAGGCCTTTCCAATTTTGGTAAATTTCCTGAAAGTCTCAAAGACCACTTTTTTTTTTTTTTTTTTAATTCTATCTAGCAACTGTACTTAAAATGGTTGTGTAGTTTAGGACAAACATTTTCGTCAATTGGATTTCAAAAATATTTGATTCCAATTTTGGTAAATTTCATGAAAGTCTCAAAGACCCCTTATTTTTTTCGGAATTCTACCTAGCAACCATACTTAAATTGTTAATTTAATTTAGGGCAAACATTTTCATCAATTGAATTTCAAATATATTTGATTCCAGTTTTGGTAAATTTCCTGAAAGTCTTAAAAATCACTAATTTATTGCTCTACCTAGCAACTGTACTTGAATTGTTCGTGTAGTTTATGGCAAACATTTTCAACATATGAATGTCAAAAATATTGATTCCAATTTTGGTAAATATCCTGAAAGTCTCAAAGACCAGTTATTTTTTGGAATTCTACTTAGCAACGATATATCCTAGAATTCTTTTAGTAACAATAACGACTATCAATAGGTAGATTTAAAAAAAAAATGAGAAAAAAAAATTATGCCCAGGGTGTATAACAACTGATTTCTGTGTCAAACAGGGAGTGCGGGGATACCTGTCGTTTCTGACAACATCTAGTTTTTAATGGGACCACATAAGAATTATTGTGGCCAACTTGTTTGGTTCATGTTAGCTTAATAGTGTCAGAGAAGAAGATTTCTGAACATAGATGTTTTGGGTCGTTTTAACCTGGATATGGGATGTTGTCTCCTTGACATTTACCCCATTTCCTTTCTTTTTCATACGTTTTCAGTAGGGTTCAATATTAAACTATATTTCTTCCTGGCTGCCATCATTATGCTGTGTTCAGACGTACATATAATGCGCATTGAATACGTATCGAAAACGTTTTTCGATGCGCATTCGATACGTAATTACGCGTGAAGGCAACGTAACAGATACGTTTTGAGTAAAACAATAACCGATACGCATTAGTTTAATCGAATGCGAATGAGTTCGAATCACGTGTGAACGCAGCATAACGGATAAGATCAGATAAGGCGCGTACTTTAAAAAGCAACATATATCGATGGGACCACCGTTGTGACCAAGTTTCGTTCGAACTGGCTCAGTAGTTTCAGAGGAGACTCTCTTTGAAAGTGTTCCCCTAGGGTTCATTGTTGACTCAATTAAATTATGTTCCAGAACTGGTCGGCGGATGTCTTGGGTAAGTCCGGAACCTAAAAAACAAACCTTTTTGTAGGGAAATGCCAAATGGCTATTGTGGCTAGTTTAGTTGTAGTAGAAGATCTTTGAAAGTGTACCCATACATTGGCGGATCCAGAGGGGAGGGGGGTTCCGGGGTTGGAACCCCCTTTTTTCTGGACAATTATGTATTTTTTAATGAATATTCTGATGTTTTATTAAGAAATACCCCACAAAATTTTCGCGCCTCGCTCCGCTCGGCCAAATTTCCTTTCATTTCCAATTGGAACCACCCCTTTTCTGTTTGCCTGGATCCGCGCCTGCCATAGGTTAAACCGTCTAAAGTCTTTTGTAGGTCACCATCCAAGAACTGTTGCGGTCAGGTTTTTGTTCAATTTGCTTCAGTCGTTTTAGAGAAGAACGTCTGTGTTCTTCCAACTTATTATAATTAGATCTAGCAAAATTATTGTTCGTTACAGTCACTGGCTGCATGGGAGTGACTGTAGGGAACAATTGGTAGATCTAATTTTTGTCCCCGCCACAACGCGGAGCGGTGCCATAGAAATGCCGGGCGTCCGTGCGTCCATGTGTCCGTCCGTCCGTCCGTCACACTTTCTTGTAATCCCTCTCATGCCTACAAATTATAACGGATTTTCATGAAATTTATACCAAATGTTTATATCACTAATACCTTGGTCAAGTTCGAAAATCAGCCGCTTGGTCGATACTTTTTGACGGAGTTATGGGACTTTGACCGAAATCATGACTCTGTTTATCCAAGAATTGACCTTGTAAGCACTCTCATGCCAACAAATTTTGACGGATTTTCATGAAATTTATACCAAATGTTTATACTACGAATACATTGGACAAGTTTGAAAATCAGCCTTGGTCGATACTTTTTGACGGAGTTATGGGACTTTGACCAAAATAACGACACCGTTTTAGCCAAAAATTGACCTTGTAATTGCTCTCATGCCTACAAATTTTGACAGATTCTCATGAAATTTATATCAAATGTTTATATCACTAATACCTTGGTCAAATTTGAAAATCAGCCTCGGTCAATACTTTTTGACGGAGTAATGGGACTTTCAAGACAATAAGGACTCTGTTTTATCCAAAAATTTACCTTGTTAGCGCTCTCACGCCTATAAATTGTAACGGATTCTCATGAAATTAATACCAAATGTTTATATCACTAACACCTTGGTTGAGTTCGAAGATCAGTTTCGGTCGAGACTTTTTGACAGAGTTATTGCACTTTGACCAAAATAACAACACCGTTTTATCAAAAAATTGACCTTGTAAGCGATCTCATGGCTACAAATTTTTACAGATTTTCGTGAAATTTATACCAAATGTTAATGCCACTAATACCGTGGTCGATGCTTTTTGTATCCCCGCATACCGTGGTCGATACTTTTTGTATCCCCGCATATCTAATTTTGGAACTGCCCTGAATGTTTGAAATATTGCAATTTCATATGAGTATACTAGTATATTGCATGAGCGACGGGGGACCCAGGAATTCTATTCTTGGAATTATATTGGTTGTCTTCCCATATGAGTGTTTGTAACAGGGGATTCATGACCTCATTTATTCCAGCAGTGTATTTCTTCCCTATCCATGGATAAAATGCACTAGGGTAGAATATCCACAACAACTATTTGACCAATTACAAAGGAGTACTGACCATCATCGATGGAATAAAAACCAAGGTAGAAATACAATAACGAAATAAAAATGGTAAAGTTGGCCACGATTAGAAGGTAAATAAAGGGCTACGCCAAGCGCAGCATGATACGACCGCAGCATGTCGAATACTGAAATTTGAACAAGTGTAATTCAAAATGAATGAGGACACAGTAAAGAGCTTGATACAGTGATTAAATTGACACAAAAAAGAGCTCGAATCAGTTGCCATTTTGGCCCCTTTGACCCCTTTAACTCGGAAACGGTAAAAACTATGCCAAATTTGTTGACATACTACTGAAAGCTTATATCAAGAAGAATCCAAAGAAAAAAACTGATCGAAATCCGATGAATAATATAGATTTCAAATATTTCGAAAAATTAAAATTTTGGCCCCTTTGACCCCTTGTAGCTCGAAGACGGTAATAGCTATGCAAAATCCACTGACATATTACTGACAGCTTACAGCAAGAGGAATCCAAAGAAAAAAATCCTATTGAAATCCGATGAAAAATAAAGATTTCACATCTTTATAAAATTTGCAATTTTGGTCCTTTTGACCCCTTCTAGCTCGGAAACCGTAAGAGCTATGCAAAATCCGTCGCATATTACTGAAAGCTTATATCAAGAGGAATTCAACAAAAAAAAATACAATCGAAATCCGATGAAAAA